>PNEQ01093583.1:7552-61342 GCA_003012365.1 Medauroidea extradentata | reverse complement strand
GTGCATTTAATGAGTAGATATTGTAGCTAAAATTTATCGGAGCAGTTTAATGTAGTTGTAAACATTGCACGACCCTATGTAAATAAAAGCACGTGGCATTATTTGTGTTTACATCGGCGGAAAGATATAAACTGGCAGGAAATAGAAATTAATCAGGGCTTTTTTGAGTGTTCACTTTATTCCGAATCACCTATAATCAGTGCGCTGTCACATTCAGATCAGTCTCCCAGCGATACGATAAATCGAACCAGCTATAGAAATTACACAATGTCGGTTCGTGTTTGGCGCGCGAAGTGAAATAAATACGAACACATTGTGGTTATTCGTTGTGCTTCTACAAACGGAAACCGGATAGAGAACGGTTCATACTACACGATGTATGTAACCCTACACGCCTATGGCACGATACCATAAACATTGTGTGGTTTGTGGTGGGAAAACCACATGATGTACGCAAAAATTAAGGTAGTAGTTATAGTAACGAAGGCAATATAGTTCAAAGCCGTAACAACTATCATGAGACGGGCACAAACAACTCTACACCAGGGAATTCATTGAGATGAATCAACCATGGTCAATGTGAAGGAACTATTACAGCAATCACCTCGAAGGATTTCAGGAATCTTTGTAAAACCGAAATCAGGATAGCCGGAACTGGGAATCGAACTAGGAACCTCCCTCCAACGAGCTACTGTTGCGCCACCTCACTTGGTCCACAATGCACTATGTTCAGTAAACATCGTCATATGCAAAATTGCGGAAGGAATACTATAATTACAAAATGTTTAATTTTCCATCTTCATGAACATAATTAAATATGAGTCACCACTTGAACATTCTTCAAAATTGAAGCTTTCGTTATAGTCCCGAAGAAAGTAATTGTGTTAAATGTATTTTTTCCGCGTTTATGGCTAAGACATAAAAGGAAGGGCGAGAAGGGTCAGACTGCTGTGTTCGATGAGGACCGCATCGGCTGTATTTGCGGTGCTGAAATGGTGTGCAGTGTTTTCGTAGTGGTGTAGAACATACCATTTTACTGTGGATAACATGTAATGAAGGTAAACGCAGGCTTCTAGTTTTCTGTCCTGCAGTTTCAAGAGTTACTTTTGAAGTTATCAACCGAGTAGGGTGGTGCGACGGTAACATGTTGGACTCGTATTCGGGAGGACCTGAGGTCGATCCCCGGCTCAGGACATCCTGATTTCGGTTTTATATGGTTTTCCGAAATCTCTCTAAGCAGGGATGGTTCCTTAAGAAAGGTCATGGCCGACTCCTCTCCCTGCTCCTGTGATTGTGCCAAGTCGTGTGTGCATCTCCGTCTCTAATGACCTTGCTGTCGACGAGACGTAAAGCCCATACCTTACATTTTGTAGTTATTGCCGTAGAAAAGCATTTTATTTATTTTAACAATTGTGAGGGTCCCCTAACCTAAATCATGTATGAAATAAGAGTGCTGAAATGTTGAAATGTCAGTTTTTTTTCGATGGTAAGTGTAATTGGAAGAAGTTTAACAGTTTCGTGAAAAAAAGTTTGACATGCTACAAAATGCTCATACATTAGATACATGGGGCATCTCATGCTTCGGCAAACTGATTAACGGCTCTTCCACGAATGATTTGGAAACTACTCGGTACTTTGAAAGGACAGATATGACATATTATTAGCCATTCTGTAGCCATCATTGCAGATGTGTGCAAGAGGAAAGGCTGACAGAAAATTTAGTTGTGTACTGTGTGGGCCTAAACAAAGACTTGTCTAACAAGTGTACATACTCGATATTACGGAGTAGTACTAGCATGATCACCCTATCAAGCAGTGAGTATACTACGACAATTAATAGTGTATAAGGAGTACAAGTATCAACTGGCAACAATATGTTTTCGTGGATGACAGTCAAACGGCTGATACCTTCGCTGATGCTCACAGTCTTAAACAGCAGCTTATCGGTTTGATGACAACTGTAGGTTTCCAGCTACACAAATAGTGCTCAAACAAGAAATAACTGTTTGATGTCAAATATGCATGACTTAATTCAGTTACGAGCTTCGTTGGTACCGAGTCTTTGAAGCCTAGCAAGGTGTTGGGACTCTCCCGTGACATATAGTGATTGCTTCATATTGGAAGACCAGTATTGTTGTTGGTAACATACTTCTGTTAAAATACGGACGACAGTTCAGTTCGGTTGTCGGTATTGCCTGGTTTGTTACTACTACCATCCTTTTTGTAGACGTATGAATATGTTCTGTAAAAGAAACGTGTAGTTTTATCCTCCTACAGAACATATTGTTACTTCTGCAGCACATATAGTTATATGAACAATTAAGATATTACCAACAAACACTCTGGACTGTTGTCCATATTTGAACAGACGCATGGTATCTGTAACAATGTGCACTCACTAAGCTCAGGGTGCCTGATATCGTCCTCCAAGTGAGACATCCTGCCTACTGTTGCACGTGTGTGATTCCTGTGGTTGGTGAATATAAGTGATTGCAGCATGCATCATTCTACTGCAGTTCATTTAAACCCAAGGTCTTGGGTGGAGTGATCCTTTAGAAGACTTGTAAGACCGTTGGCCTGAATTCAATAGCTTATGGCTATTCCCTCTGACATAAAAGTTGAGAGATTAAACCACTCAAAACAACATGAGTGCAACTTTATTGTTTGTTGGTGCCAGTGAGCGTACCTATTCAACTGTTGTTTTTCGAATGTCTGACAAGTCAAATAGATGCGCATGTTAATTTACTTCGAGAATGTCACCCTAAAGACTTTCTAAATACTAAATATACGACATCTGCTAGGCGGTGATTCAAGGCAGACATGAGTGTTTCTCTTTACGGCTGTTAGGGTGCGTGCACGTCGGTGGTCAACTTTGATTCTCGTGGGGCGCTTGTATCGTCAATATTCTTCTGTTACTAACTGAACGAGGACTGGCGTAGCGCTGCCAGCAAAGGCGATGTTGTATTTGTCATAAGTGGAGAACTTGTTCTTAAGATCATAATTTTTAAAAGAGGGGTTAAAAAATGCTCGGAGCTGATTGCTTCGAACGGTCGATCCACGGGAAATAAACACTTGAAGAAACCAAATAATACATGAGGGAGATGAATTGTTTGCAACTAAACTAACAAAACATTTTTATTCATCGGCTGTTAAAACCTCGTTGTTACTGGGCCAGAGACCCCCTCACTTCACAAATAAAATGATATTGTTACCACTTGAAGACCCAAAGTAAACTAACATTAGTAAAACTGCGCGCTAGTAGAGTGGCTTCAGTGTTTGTTACATACTCCGGTCAGCGTAACCCCTTCTGCTCCGTTGATTTACTGCCTTACAAGTACAACACACAAATACAGCCTGTCATTGTTTATATTTAAGTTGGCTTTACGACATACTAACAGCGAGGTCAGTAGAGACGGTTATACACATCACGAAAGGACCTAAAGGCTATGTTCTTAAAGGTGCCCTCATGCCTCGCTGTTGAACTGCGCTAACAGGTTAGAAATAGGCGTTTATGTTCAAAGCTATTGTGCGTGTGTACAATGTACCCAACTACGAAAAGAAAAACACAATAGATAAAAGGATTGCTAAGTACCTTCTCAAAAATTCCGCGCATTTGAAACATTGTGCCGAGCACTCCCAACATGGCTAAACATGGCCTTCTCGCACAGCTACATCACAATATCCACTGTTCAGATAGATACAACATATTTAAGGAGTATACATTGTACATACTTTCCAGCAGTTAATACAATAGAGGTCACCAGGGGCCGCGGTGTTTGAGCGGTCAGTGCTCCTGGCTGCTGGGCCAAGGGTCTAGGGTTCGATTCCCGGTCGGGGAGGTGATAGATAACGTCACTTCCTCGGGTTCAGGACTGGGTGTTGTGTTCGTCCTGACTAATTACTCAAAGTCATCGTACAAATTACAAACTACAAAGGCAACAAAAACTGGGGAATTGTCCAATAATAAAAAGCTGTAAAAAAGGGAGGGGGTGTTTGGCTCGTTGGCGATGTTGAGACCTCGCCAAGGAGCCTTACATAAAAAAAGTGGTCAGACCCCTCGCCACCCAACAAGGCGATCCGTGTTCGATCCTCGGCGAGGTCGGTCCCCGGATTTTTGCATGTAGGAATCATGCCGGACGATGACGAAGCCGGCGCGTTTTCTCAGGGATCACCCCTTTTCCCCACCCTTTTCATTCCTTCGTTTCTCCATTAGGGCCTGATTTCATGTCATCCTTCGAGGAACTCAGATTGCCTACTTCTGGCTCCCATCAATTTAACCTGTATTGAGTGTCCTTGAGTATACTCACCATACGATATTTGTTTATATTTATGTATTAGGCCACCGCTTACAATCCTACGGTTCCAGCGATCTGACGGAAACACTACGGGCCAGTTTAGCGCCTGTGCATAGAGGCGATGGAACACCGGTGCGCGCGTCAAGAGTGGCTCTTACTGCTTCTTCACTTCCCAGCCTCCAACGCTGAAAACAGATTCACTCAGGCGGTGACCTCAACGAACCATCATGGTATTCGCTTGAAGCGATTTAGAGAAACAATGAAAAATGGAAATCAGTATGGACGGAGGTGGGATTCGAACCCGCATTATCTAGAATGTTAGTGCAACGTGTTACCATTGTTCCCTGTCTCTTGGTCTCAGCCTATATAGTGAGCCACCTAATACGGTTATGTTAAGTCACGAGCTTAACATGGGTAGGGTATAATCTCAGCTTGATATGTTTAAGGGCGCTGTTCACCTGTTTTCAACGTCTATTATTTTATTTTTATATTTGTACTAGATACATTTTTCTTATTTTAGACATAAATTGTGAATAAATCTTCCTCTTAGGAAATTTTTGTATCTCTCATAGTTTTTGCGTAACGAGTCGTACACTTCAAAATGTGTACTTTACGGTTTTAAGTACGCCACTAAAACCAACTGACAAACCAAACTGGTAAAAAATCACACAATATAATAGTGTTGTAGTGTATTATTTGACATATATAAAACAAAAAATATATATACTTGGTATTTTAAAAAAATTGTTGAAATTTTTTAAATTTTCATTTTAAAATTCTAAATTTTTTATCAAATATAAAAGTATTTTATTATTTGTTTTTGTATATGTCAAATCATAGCTTACAACATTGTTATACAGTGTGAATTTTGTCGGTTTGGTATGTTAGTTGTTTTTAGTGGCGTACTTAAAACCGTAGAGTGTAAATTTTGACGTTTACGACACAATACGCAAAAACTATGAGAGATATAAAAATTTTCTAAGAGGAAAATTAAATCACAATTTATGTCTAAAATAAGAAAAAAACTGGTACAAATATAAAAATAAATAAAGACGTTGAAAACTGATGTGAACCGCGCCCTTAAACCGTAATCTGTGTACAGTTATCAAGTGTCCAAATAATCTCAAAATATTCCGGATAGCTTGCAGGTCTTTATATGCACATCAACTGGTGACCGAGTAAACCTGCTCACGTGAATGAACAAGCTTAACTAACTCCAACAGGTTACTAAATATAACAGTCTCTTGACTTCTGTGTAAGTAATAAGTACGATATGCAGATATCCCGCTGTAATCTACACAGTGTTCTACTGTTCAGTGTTCAGTTCAATGTTCAGGCCGTATTCTAGTGCTAGTGTTCAATCCAGTTTTCAGATTGTGTTCTAATGTACAGTCCAGTGATCACACTATGTTTTAATGTTCAGTGGTCAGACCAGTGTTCACAATATGATCTACACACTGAGTTCTAATTTGCACTGTGCGGTCCAGAGTTCAAAATGTGTTCTAACGTACAATGTTCAGTCCAGAATTTGCAATGTGATCTTCAAACTACGTTACACTGTTCAGTGTTCAGTTCAGTGTTTACAATGTGATCTTCACATTGCGTTGGTCTGTTCATAGTTCGCGCTGTATTCTAATGTTCAGGTTCAGTCCAGTGTTCACAATGTGATCTACAAACTGTGTTACATTACTCAGTGCTCAGTTAAGTGTTCTAATTGTGATCTACTCACAGTGTTCTACTGACAAGTGTTCAGTCTGGTAATATCACTGTGTTTTATTATTCAGTGTTTTGTCCAGTGATCACACAGTCATATACACTCTGTGTCCCACCGCGCAGTGTTCAAACCAATAGTCTATGATCTACACATTGTATTTTGTTCAGTGTTCAGTCTACTGTTCATACTGTAATATAAAGACTGTTCTTCTGTTCAGTGTAATCAAGTGATCATACTGTGATCTACACACTATGTTCTACTCTTCTGTGTAGCCTATAGTCTAGTAATGCCACAGTGATCTACACATCATGTTACACTGTTTAGTGTTTAATCCAGTAATCACGCTGAATTATGTTTTTCAGTGTTCTGGCCAGTGTTTAAACTGTCATATAGACTACACGCTCTATCCTATTGAATAGTGTTGAAATTAATCATCGCACAGTGATATAAGCGTTACGGTCTGTTAAGAGTTTAGTCGAGAGTTCATAATATGAATAATACAATATTATTGCGATCTACGCGCTGTGTGCTTCGGTTTAGTGTTCAGTCTATCAATCGCACTGTGATCTACATACTGTGTTCTGCTCTTCAGTGTTTTGACCAGTGAATACACTGTGTTCTACATGCTGTGTCCTAATGAACAATTGTTAGTCCAGTGTTCACAGTGTAATCTACACACTGTGTCCTAATGTTTAGTGTTAAGTCCAGTGATCATACAGTGTTGTGCACACTGTGTTATACTGTTGTAACCGGCACATAGCCTTTAAATGTAAATAAATAATATATATATTGTAAATACTGTAATTTAGGTTAGGGTAGTCGTAGAAAGCCAGTTAAAATTGAATTGTGATTATAATTGTACGTTTTATGTGACTCGAGGGCAAAAGTTGTTTAAAGTAATATATTTGAAATTTAGTTTTGAGTGCTGGCGAGAGGCGCAATATGACCCGAGGATTGTGGCATTGTGTCACGGCAGATTGACGCTTAACACAGCAGGGGAGGGAAAGTTAGGAAAACATGGGGTGAAAGCGAGCGAGTAGCCTTGAGCCGACGAGCAACGCGCAGCTTGGATGCTGAAAATTAGGGCACTGAGAGGTGTGTTTACGCCCGACCCCCTGCTGTGCAATTTAATATTAACTTTATAACTATTCATCAGAAATTGATCAAATTTTGTAAATAAGTTCTAAGGGATATTAATGTTAATGTGCGTGAATTAAAAAAAATGCAATAAATTAATACGGAGGAATGAAAAGGTTTGTTGTCGTCGTCACCCACGAGAGACGCGATTGGTTGAAAGTTAAAATGGGAGGCGGTCCTAGGAGAGTTTCGTCATGTAGGCACGAAGACGAAAGTTAATAGTTAGTGGACCGTAGCTTTTTATTTTTACGTTTGAGGCACGGAAACATGGATGGCGATAAGGCGAATATAACACGTGCGTCAAACACGTCATCGCCTCTAGACGCGGAGGACTAAACTAGCGTGCAGTGTTTACGTAGTAACTGTTTTCCAACGGGACTTCAAGCGATGACCCTGTAATGTTATTTGTGGAAAGTATGTGGTAAAGTCCAATGTAGGTTTCTATGATTTTGTTTTACGATTACGGTTGATATTTTCTCAGCTACAGCAACGTGAAAAAGTCATTTTTAGCACTTTTGAGGAGCTTGATAATAATGTTTTTAACTATCGGACTGCATTTTTAAAATCTTAGGAACTTAATTTGAAGTGTACTTTCTTTTTATAGATAATTGCATAAGAAACATTTGTAGTAACTATAGATGAAAAACTACTATACGTACCACGCCGCAGTACGTCTCGCGCGCCGGGTACACTGACTCTTCTCCGAGAAGAGTAGGCCTACACGCGTCTCGCGGGTCAATTCGCGGGAAGCCGCGTATAAAACTGATCCTGGCCGCGACTGTCACTAAGAGTGGGGTGTTCGCGGGAGGCCGAGGTTAAAAGCTTTGAAACGGCAATCAATATAGTGTATCATCTCTCGTGGGACTGACGGAACAAGTCGGAGTTTCCGAAGTATCAAAGGACAAAACGGCCGGTGTTTTAATCAGTAGTAATAGGTCCCCGCACAACATTGAAAGAGAGAGGATATAACACTGTGTAGTGTTCAGTCTAGTGATCACACTGTGATGAACACACTATGTCCTACTACGCAGCCCAGTGACCACACTGTGTTCTAATGCTCAGTGTTCAATATATTGAACTCGCTATGATACACGCACCGTGTTTATTACTTACATTTCTAAGGTAATCCTATCAAGAGGAGGAAGTACACATTGTGGTTGAAAGTAAATGATGAGGGAGACTATGAAAGTGCTCGCTGTACCTTGTATATGTGCTGTATGAAGGAGGCGGAAGTACACATTGTGGTTGAAAGTAAATGATGAGGGAGACTATGAAAGTGCTCGCTGTACCTTGTATATGTGCTGTATGAAGGAGGCGGAAGTTATCTGTGCTGCTAGATGAGTGTGCCTCGAGGCAATGAGGAGAGCTAATTAGAGGACAGCCTACTTGGCCGCCAGGTAGACTAGCAGCAGAGGTCAGAGGTTAGTGACAACACGCGCCCAGCATCCTGTGTTCTCCAGCCTCACTACTACCAACACAACTAACTACTACTCTGAGGCAGCTGCCTAAATAGATAGAATGTACAGGATGGTGAATGTGGCTACCTTGGTTCACGTATTTGGCGCCGTAGAGGCCTATGAGCGAGGAGCTACAACAGCACGTGCATCACTACTCACAATAGACTCTATCTAGACACTTCTTACCTCTGTGAGATATTTAGTGGTTGCATCGTTGTTTTATGACGTCATAAAGAATATACATCTGCATTATACATGCATATACCACTTTAAAAGTTTTGTACACTCGTTTTCATATCGATAAGGACCCCGAAAAATTCTTATAGAGAGTGTCAAGAAACAACGGCACAGTAAGTACGCCACGCGAATCCTGTGCTAAACTTATGACGAAAATGAAATTGACAAAATATTGTACGAAGAAATTTTACGTGCACAATGTGGCATCATTGCACGGAGATAGTCACATTTTGCGCTCCACGTCCTGGTATGTATGTATCAAGTAAACATAGTCATGTTTGGACTGCTCGCGATTTTAACCTGCACTCATAATATGCAGGTCATAACAGTAGTAGCAAGATACGTAATATACATGTAGAGTGCAAGAGGGGACTAACTTAACTTTGTGCATGTAAAATGTTATCGTACAACTTTTTGCCTTTAACATTTTCGTCTCGTATTTAGCCCAGGATTTGGTGGTGTGCTTATTAAGAAGTTGATTCTCTACATTCTGTATACTTTCCATTACATTGCTCTATCTACGCTAAAAATAAACTTAAAATATATATTTTTTGTTTTAGAATATTAGGTCCTATAAACCTATTATTTTTATAGTTGCATTTTTAACTTGCTTAGCAACAAATATCAATTTTATGGGGCCTACTACGAGTTTTAAATATAATTGGCATAAAACTTATTTAGTTTGTATAAATACAATTCGTCAGTTGAATTTTGGCAGGTGTGCGAAGCATTTTTAAATCAGAAAATATACATAGCAGTCAATATTCTTATTTGATAAATTGAAACGTGGCTCGAGAGTACACAGGACTGTGGAATCTAGCATGCAGGTAATTGAACTCGCGAAATATTCCTGCCTCTACATATTAGGGTCACCGTATTAATTCCCATAGCACCAGCGGTGTAATTGAAACACTGCGCGCAAGTTTGCCGCCTTGCCTATAGGGGTGATATGGCAATTGGCACGCGCTTCAGTGTAGCCCTAATGGCAAGAGACGTGGACAAATCGCGGGTTGACTGGCTTGTAGACTAGTCTCCAAGAATATGTGAATACTTCAGCAGACAACTACTTCTCATTGGCTGCTCGCTGGCACGGTGACACCACGTGATAGTCTTCATTTAGTCGTTTCTTTATTATTGCCTCAACTCCCTCCAAGAAGTGTCAAATAAGTAGAGACCTGCAGGCTATAATCCATTGTCCTATGCATACTCAAGCCTCGACTATTCGTTCATTGTGTGTTGTTCCACTGAGCAGCAGCTGATAGACAAATGATAGGGGCTTGAGTATGTATAGGACAATGCATTCTAGCATATAAGGCATTGAATCCGCGACATTTTCCTGTCCCCTACTAAAAAGACAAAGGAAATTGCAGAAGTTGCACGAACATACAGTTGTATGCAATCTAGCTAACTTGTGTCCATAACTATTTTATGAGTTTACGATCATGAAACCGAAGAAAAAACTAGGTTCAAGTCTAGTATTTCCTTGATTATCTTGTTATTATATATTATAGTAATTCATAACATTGTAACATCCTGAGGATACATACACGTTAATGTCAATAATTACATCTTAACTATGCTTATATGCTTATATATCACTTATTAACTTAAATTTTACATTTTTCTTTAGTAGTTATTTACTCTAGGTTTTTCCTAAGTTTTAATTTTTGTAGTCCTGTACAGGTACAAGTTATATTGCATTTCTCCTTTTATATTGCATTTTCGCGCCTGTATTCTATATAACTGCAGGCTCATAATAACTATATTAACATTATATATATATATATATTCTGAAATGTTTTGATATAACTTACTGAATGTTACATTCTTCAAACAATATATTAGTTTTACTTCTCAATAATTTTGCATGGCGTATCATTGCATAGTACAATTTTTATATTTTTTTTATTGATGTAGCGTCTTAAGTATTATCGTAACCTACCATTTCATATGCATTGTTGTTGCAATTTGTTTACTTATTTAAATATTTATAAGAAATTGTGTTCAGTATTTTTATGATAGTGGTTAATTGTAAGAGAAGGCTAAATGCCTTAATTTCGCTATTTAAAATAAAGGCATTAAATAAATAAATAATATCGCTCATTCGCTTCTTTGTCTCCAACACGCAAAACAGCTCTGGGCAGACGGGTCTTGGCGCTTGAATACATTACCTTGCCATTTTGTTGCATTTTTTCATACACCTTGTTTTGTTGTTTAGTTTTATTGTTCGTCCGTTGGATTTTTTCTCTGACGTCTTTTTGGGTACAACTACATTTATTTCCGGAATTGCGTGAATGTTAAACGTTTGTTGGCAACAGCTAATGCTGGACTTTCACTTTTTATTTTTGTTTTATTGTGTGTTTTTATGCTATACAGCAGATTTCACTCACAATATCGTATGTAAAAATATATATATTAGTTTAACCCTACAAATAATGCATTCAGTATTAGTCAGTGTAAAGCATATGTTTAAGGGTGAGTGTTAGATAATTTTCTCGTATTTTTGTTTTCGAGCCATAACATTTATTCAAGTTGTATTAACAAAGTTTTCTCTATGACGAGACATAGGATATATTCTTGATAAACTGTTTGATATGGGTGATAATGGAAGCTTCTAATAATTTGTCATGCACAATTATTGCAAGGGAACTATAGGTTAACTTTCAAGAATGATTACACAAGTCCAATAAAAGATGAACATATAACACTATTATGATCTCCAACATTCATCACACATATTTTCTATGCCTTAACATTGCCACATTTACTAAACCCAAACTGAAGGATCTGTGGGTAGACCAATGACAGATAGATTGTCCTTTTTAATGTTATGCAACTACTTTAAAGAAAGTGATTAATGCCAGTATTCAATTCAAGAATTGCAAGATATCATGACGAAACATACGTTAAAACAGAAGTTGCTGCATAAAATCGATAATTAAACTTATAAACTAGCTTTCCCCTTAAGAACAAAGGTTAGTTCATAAAACAGTAGGACACACACAAATGTATGTACTATTTGCATATTTCCTATGAGTTTAAGTAAAACGCTGACATCGGTGGAAGCAGTTTGCCGTGGTACAATCATAGCTGTGACTCTACGCAGAAACAACGCGAGGCAGCTTGATCGAAAAATAACTTTCCTTTCTTCGGCGCCTCGTTTACCCAACTGGTGAGGGAGGCTGGGGTGTTCCTGGAAGCAGAAGAAAAAAATAAGTCATTTATCACGCTCATTATTCAAATGATTGCCCAAGAGCAGGCTAGGTGTGTTGCGAGCGAGAAGCAACTATGCTTTTACTCGCGCCTGGCTAATGAGTAGTCCCCCCCCTCCTGCCCAGGAACACTCCAGCCTCCGGCCGATGACCACGTGACACGTGCCTGGAGAAACTCCAGCGCTGATTCCTCGTCTTCCTCTCTGCCTCCGTATAGTTCAAGTAAGGTTCATTCTACTACAGGTTAGAAAGGAAATGTGTTTTCTTGTGGTAGAGTTTGACACTGGGGAAATGTCTGCCGCTAGTTTCTCTGCTGTCACTAAAAGACCAGAAGAATTACGAACCCGTAGGGAAAGTAAGTTAAAGTAGACTTGGAAATGACAGAAGTCATTAATTTAATTTTAAAATGAAAATAAACCTATCTCGCGTTTTAAATTATCAACTTAATGTAACTTATATTCAGGACAGCTCCACGCTTGGTTAGTTTATATCCCATACCGATACCAGCGCTCAAGCGGCGAAAATTTCTTTGTGCCAAACTTTTAACATTGATCTTCCTATCCTGTAGTAGAATTAACATTAGTACATGTAAAGCGATGACGGGAACCTTACTTGATCTACCCGATAGAGTCGAAGTTACTCTAAAGCCGTACGAAAGTATGTTGCAAGTACAATCTACCTGCGTATGTAAGTATTCAACTCGAGCCCTTCGCCGGAGCAGGGTAGATAGCCATCAGTAGACAAAAAACTCGAACGAGAGCGTAAAAAGTAAAATACACAGCTTCTCGCGTGTGAACTGTACAAGCAAGAAAATCTGTTTTCAGTGGTTAACCCTAGCATGTTTGTACAATATTCGTTACTAGCAAATAACTTATATATATATATATATATATATAGCCTATATATATATTTTTTAAATATATTTATTTCAATAGCACAAAGGCTAAAAAGAACCATATTTCTTGAAATATGCATACAATATTAAACTGTTGTATGACGTTCCACATTTGTACATAATGTGAAATGAAATGTACAATCAAACTATGCAAACATTTACACCACTTTCTTACAGCAGTAGGCTAATAATAATGATATATGGTATTATTTTGACAATGATTTTATACACATTATGATATAAATTATTTAAACATCATCATACATCACAAAATCAAAAGTTATTTTCTGCATATATATATTCTTTAAAAATTAAAAGTAGTAAGACTCTTAATTTCATTTAATGGTTCTGGTAATTTATTAAATTCAGTCAATCCTTTGTCAAAAATCGACCGTTTTGCCAAAGCAAAGGGTCTATTTCCTTTAATACTTTCCCCATTGATTCCATAAATGGATGATTTACTATTTTTATAATTTTCGAAATTTCAATTTAATTTGTAGTCCTAAATGTATTTAGAGTAGAGTTTTCACTTTGATAGAATTCTCCATTTACAACTTCAGTTGACATGGATTTCACAATATCTCGTAGGCTTTCACATAATATTTATTCAGACCATTCGCAATTTCTTCATCGGCAGTTGATATTTTGTCTTCTAGTTAAACCTCTTTTATTTCATTTTCTGTATTGTCGAACACTAGTTTCTTTAGTTCATGCCACATCTTCTATGGTTGATTACTCACATCACCAATCACTCTTTTCTTTCCAAATGTGTCCGTTTTGCCTTTCTAATAACGTATAAGCACTGGTTCCTGTAAGATTTATAAAGGTTCCAGTTAGCTTCTGTTTTGTCATACGTATAACGATTGTAACTATTGTCGCGAACCCGGATTGCAATTTTCACTTCATCACTAAACCAGGGTTGGCAGTTTCTTATAGGCCTGTAAGCTGGTTTTCTACAATCCTCAATACTATCTATAATGAGATTTTTCAGCAATACGTACTCATTTTCTATATCTTCACTAACTGTGGAATTCCCATTTAACATGTTTAGCTTTTCTTTGGATACAGTACTTCATTTAGAATTTATTATACCAGTCTTATGTATCTGTTTATTTTTTACAACATTCTTCCTTAGTTTATAGACTTCAGTAATAGAATGGTCTGTGATTTTTGGCGTATTCATTACCATACTACGTATTTCTCTGTCACTTGAAATAACACGGTCAATTAAAGTACTAGAATGATTTGTTATTCTCGTAGGATCAGTCACATACTGTTTCAGTCCAAGCAGACTCATTATCTCCTCAGTCTTTTAGTATAACAGTTATCACTTAGCTAGTCAATATTAAAACCACCAATTACTAAAACATTTCGTACATCATCTGTTATTCGTTCGAGTAAGTTATCAAAGAAATCCAGAAAATCCGAAACATTGCCCCTAGGAGACCTATATAATAAAATCAAATTGTACATATCCTCTTCTGAGTCAACGTTAATTTCTAAAATCCAACATTCTTATTGAAGAGTATGATGTATTATTTCTTTACATACTACACCAGCTTGTAAGTAAGTACACAACTACTCCACCTGCATGTATTGTGATGGAATCACTTCTTACAATTATATCCTTGTATGTACACTTCTACTTCCTCAATATACTCAGTTAAATGTGTTTCAGACAAACAAATCAGTAGTGGCTCAGTTTGCTTGATAACTAATTCCAGTTCTTCTTTATGTAAAAGATATCCATGTATATTAAGGTACGTAATAAGTAGGTTTTCATTAGTTTTCATCACGTGAGTCTGTGTTTCCAGAAATTATTTCCATGTATTTGTTTGTGCATGACTTTGATTGATATTCCAGATACTGAATCCGTTTTTTATACATTTGAACTTTATGCTTATATCCACTACATGCAGGGTCATCAGCTTTGTGATTCACATTCAAATTCTTCTGCAGTTTATAATTTACAATACTGCAATCAATACAGACAATGTCACTACTGTCGCATGTATCACTCCACCAGTACTACTACATTTCTTGCGAGTTTTGCTGTTTCTACACACTTCTGCCCTATAATTGTATCCCCAACAGCTGTAGCATCGTCTGACTGCGATATCCTCCACTACACAACATTTGTCTCACCCAGCATTCAGGACCGTATCTATCAACGACTTTCGAAAGCGCTGTTAGAAGACATTCGCCTGACAGCTTGTCAATTACTCGCAACCTATAAACGGCTTTCGGGAGACTGCCAGCTGAAAGCGCTTCCACATCCACTTGAAGTGTAAATATGGCAACATAGCACCATTTTTCTTTCTTTGGATAGTACCAAGTACCTTTATATTACAATACTGGACACTTATATGTTTTAGCATTGCGAAGAATGGAAATCATCCACCTAGTGAGAAATGATTGAAACCATTACATAAAATTAATTGTATGCGCTGTTCTCTGTGGAACTTCGTATGCTATTTCCACGGTCTAAGAGGTAGAGGTCTTGACACTGCCTATGCTCTCCAGCAAGAGAAAGTGGTCCCTTCATGTCGCCGAGCGCTAGTAGTAATTTGGTGGACGATTTGTCTGGTTTACATCTCGCGTTTTAACATTTTTTGCAATTATTTACATAAAATAATATTAATAAGGTAAGCTAATATAGTATATAAATGTTCCATGTCCATAATTGCAATGGCATGTGTGGAACTGTTTATAAAAGTAGTCTGAAGAAATATATTGAGTATTATTGTTTTAGTGAACACATTCGAACAAAAACTATATTTCGTGCCCTACAAAATTTGAGAAACGTTGCAATGTGCATCTACATGTATAATATTGAAAAATAAAATTTTATTGTTAAAAAAAAATGTGTTCCAATACAAAATTACGTTCCCATTTTTTCTTCGATATAATACTCGCAATTCCGGTAACAACTTCACATTTTAAGCTAAGCCAAATACAAAAACAAGTCAAATCTTCCACCAAATTACTACTAGTGCTCGGCGACATGAAGGAGTCACATTTTATTCCTCAGTGTCAAGACCTCTACCTTCTTAGACCGTGGCTATTTCTTATGGATATCAAAGATATGTACACTGCAAAGATATGTAAAACAAAGTTGTGAAAAAGGCTAATATCAAACACTTCCCACTAGGATCGCTAGCAAAAACTGTTTCCAATAATCAGATAGTGTGTCCGGTATTGTTATATAGGGTATTTGATAGTACGCAGAATGAGTATAGAAACGCACCCTACAATTTTCGATCGTCTTTGCTTACATTTCACATTTGTTAATATCTGAGTTGATATTATTATCTTTGGTTTTAGGTTAGGTGCAATGTATTTTGTGAAGGTTAAATACGGTTAAAGTAGGATTTGTGAAGGGATTTTTTCAGTGAGCATAATAATGTGTTTAAGCCTGGAGAACAGTACAGTTTTTACAAATGCTTAAAACAGTGTTTGTATTATTCAATAAAGAAATACATAACACGGAAAGTAAATAACAACTGTGGAATAACCTGTCACACGAGTCACTTGAGGAAAGTACGAGAAAATTATAAAATTTATTTGTTTGTTTTTACAACTGACATAATTATAGTAAGAAACTAACGAAGATATTACGATCATAAAAATGTCAGATAAAATGTTCATACAGAAAACGTTTTCGTTAACATGTATTTACCGTCATTTTCGCACAGTGCTTTTATTGTTTGTACGCAAAATTTTCTCTTCTCTTCAAAACAAAGGTACAAAAATTGCAAATATATACAATAGAAGTGCAGTAACAATTTTGGTTTTGGAAAAATCTCACCTTGTAGCAAAACCTCCATGAAATATGGCATACACTTTAAACGGATCTGGTATATTTAACGGTAGCTTCTATTTATTGAAAACTTTCATATACGTACTTCCTAAACTCGTCCCAAAAAACAATATTTGTTTTAATGTTGTATTTACTTATGTGACAAGTATCGTTTGACAGGTTATTCCAGAGAAGACCGCCACCATTGTTATAAAACACTGTGAAAACAGCTGAACAGGCTTTCGAATCACCGTCTGACCACATTCACCTTAAAGTGGACGGCACTTCACTTCCAAATAGTCAACCAATCAACGAAAGAGGTTTGTAGTGTGTGTTTTGGCCGGAAAAGGCTTTCGGTGATTGGATAACAATCGAAAGCCGTTTATAGGTACGGCCCTCAATCTCTTATTTTCCTCTTTCAGTGCAATAATTTTTGTAAATAAATCACCAATTACTTCCAAAATAGCCATGTACCTTGTTTTGAATTTTTTACAATAATGACATTTATCTCTCCATCTGCCAGGGCTTGATGGTTTTGTTTTACAAGGCACTCTGCGAGTTCAGTTTTTGTCATTTCTTCTGTTAGTACCTAAAATCTTCAATCTTGGTTTTCTCTTCACAGGCACTTTAGTGTGATACCTTTCGCCCATCTATTCTGTGATCTCTTTCTGTAATTTCTCAATTTCGTATTTTCTCCTGCAAGTTACAACAATACCTCCTTGATTAGTATTTTTTATTCTTTTGATTCCCACTTCTAGTTCAGTTGGTTTTATGTTTCTTCTACAATCTTCTAGTTTTGACACAATCTTGATTTTCTTTGAATTTGATAATCAGAACTTCGTCGTTTACTTGAGGTTTTCTTTTTAAAATATCAGCAAAACTACTTTATTTGATCACTGATGTTGTATTGTGCTCCATGTCAGATAATTGCTCCTTTGTAATCATTCTGTTTGCTAGTTCTAATGATTCTACATTCTCTTCTAAAAATTTAATTTTGAATTTTTGCAATTCTATTTCATTTTCCATGGACATTACCAGTTTTCTTAGAATTTCATTTCCTCCTTTAAGGGGTTGTTGTTCCCTTTCATTTTCACTGCCAGCTCGGACTGATACATTGTCATTTTGTTGCTTTCCATTAACATAAAAAATAAAAATTTTCAGGATCACTGCCTTCTTCAATAAGGGCATTTTTAAATCTCTCCATTAATGTCTCCTTCTTCCCAGACTTAGTTTTTCCTCGTTTTGCCAATCCAGACTGTAAGTCATTAACTTTGAGTTCTGACAAAATTTTGTTTTCATATACCTCGTCTTCATTTTCCATTTTATCATCAATATGGATTGTTTATTAGTGAATAATATAACAAAAAAACAAGCTATGTATGAATATTAATAAATTATTCTTTCAGGCCGGTAAAGTAAATAAATGTATTCTCTGGTGTCAAGAATGTAATGTCACTTGCTAGGTACGTTTCAGACACTAGTCTACTACATTATTCTGCGATATAAATCTATGGCCTTCACCGTATATATTTTTTAAATTGTTTAAAAAATTATTAGTGCCTTCAAAATTTTAAATTTTGTTAATATTTGACTTTACAGTCCAGCACAAATTCACACATATTAATTTATACTCCTACACCTTCCGAAAGTACTAAAATTGTTTCTCGTCGCTGTTTGTAAATAACCTTACTCGTCAAAATTTATTTAGGCTCAAATACCAATAAAACCTCTATAAATCTTGGAAAGTCAACTTAACGACATTCTTGAAGGTTCCAAAATCTTCGAGTAGTTATCAAAAAGTTCTCGACACGTAAAAATATCATAAGAAATGATACGTAATATTGTTAATAGCTTCGTCGAATTATTAACATAATTGTTGCTATTACACAATTGTAATTCCATATACTTATATTGCACCAGTATACTAGGCCTACATAAGGATATCCTGCACTATCTGAACGTGATCTACGGCGGTCTGCAACTGAAATATACCGCTTCTGTAGATTTCGCCCATTTTTCAAATAAGCAGCCAATGTACAACTGTTGGAGTTTTTATATGCTCGACAAAAAAAAAACTGTAAACATCCAGCGACTAAGTAAATATGATGACGTGATCAATACTACCGAGTAGATTATACCTACTGCATTTTCGTAAGCGGCTCTTGAATGACTTAATGGGAAACACTGCAACTGACTTTACAATATGCAGAGCTTGTTAAAAAGTGTAACCGATGCTATAACAATATTGTCAAATAGGCACAATTTAAACTGAAGAAGTTTTTTAATTTGTAACACCGGAAATAATTTTTTTAATTTAAGTTTTTAGGCGTGTATAAATTAATTGAGATGTTCTCTCTTTTTGGCAAGATAAAATACGTATTTACAACATGGTTGTTTCAGCAACAATACTTCTCGAGAAAACATTTTTCAAGTTTGTCTGTCACAATAATCCCCATGCTTTTGCGCAAGGAAACACTAGTAATTTTATCAAAAACGAATTTTTGAACTTCTTATGCAAACAACAGTTTTTTTGTAAATATATTTAGGGCGGAAACATACTTACATATTATAAATAGTATATTTATCGTAAACGTCGCAGACTATAATGTTTTCAGTTACTGAGTTTGTAAGGGGAATTAATTTTAAAATTAAATAATCCCCATCTTCATCTTGCGGATTGTCTACAGCTGACGCCTCTTCTCCGCCCCCAGCTGTCATCTTCTTCTATCTTGACTTTGTTCTAAGGTCATATTCCTCACTTCCATTGCCTCATCTACGTCGTCTTGCCAGTCACGCTGTGGGCGACCTATTTTCTTCCGTCGGCGAGGTATCCACCTAAGGGCGCGGTCTACCGCAATTTTCATCACCACTTTTTAATTTTTATTTCTATCAGACATTTTTTTCTTATTTTAGACACAAAATGTGACTAAATTTGGCTCTTATGAAATTTTTTTATCTCTCATAGTTTTTGCGTAATGGCTTGTTAAAGTCATATTGTGCATGTTTCCATTTCAGCGACTACACTAAAACGATATACCAAACTAAAAAAAAAAAAATCACAGTGGATAAAGACATTGCAAGCTACAATTACATGCTCATAAAATTACATAATAAAAATTATTTATATTTTTAAAAAAGTTATTGAATTTTTTAAATTTTTATTTTCAGTTTCAGCATTTTTTAAATTCAAATAATTTTTATTCTTTAATTTTATGAGCATGTTATTGTAGCCTGCAATGTCTTTATCCACTGTGATTTTTCTGTGTTTGGAATATAGAGACATGCAAAATTCGCGTTATTTTCTGACAGCTAACTAGACTGTAAGTGACTATAGGTTCGTTAGACGTCTCCCGCTGGCCGATATTGTCGTGACTTGCCGCGGAGAATGCTTACACGGTAGAGAGGCCAATACAATACGCAAAAACTATGAGAGATAAAAAAATTTCACAAGAGCCAAATTTAGTCACATTTTGTGTCTAAAATAAGAAAAAAAATATCTGGCACAAATAAAAAATAAAATAATGATGATGAAAATTGCAGTAGACCGCGCCATTAATATCCGTTTCGGTATCCTGTCTTCACTCATCTATTCACATGTCCGAACCACATCAGCTGTTTATGTTGGATATCACCACAAATACCTCTATCCATTTTCATCCTTTGTAGGATTACGACATTTCTTATTCTATCCATCCTAGTACGGCATGAACTTCGTATTAAGTAATCCATCTCGGTGGCAAGCAATTTTAAATTAATCCCCAATGAACAAATGTAAACGGTAACTTTATAAAATGTTCATTTTGAAAAAATTTTGAAGGTCTATTGTTATATGCCGAATTTTACATATATGATCACAATAGTTTAATAATTTATGACATATACACTTTTAAAATTATATTTTAGACATCAAATATAAAAAAATATTGACACAATTTCTTATATGACTGTACTATTTTCAGAAATCACACTACGCTAATTTATTCTTAAATTTTTACAATTTAAATTTGATCAGTTCAGAATAATTAATTTAAAACATCCTTGGTAGACAAGACCACATAATTTGCCTTTGATTTATGTCAACGAAGTCAGATTTAGGTAAAGCATTCCTCTCCTTTTCAACTTCTCTGTTTTGATTCATGTTGATGTTCTAAAGCTGCTGGTCATTTTCTCTTTAAATTGTGCACGAATAGAAGAGTCAAAAAAATTCTTACAGTATATATTTTACATTACATAATTTGTAGACGATGATTATGCTAGTTTAATTAGTAAATAATACATATTCAGAAGAAATTCCCGTGTGACATTGTTGCCCGTGTACTCTGTGAAAGAATAGAAGAAAGCTTCGATGGCCGCCTTTACCGAACTGTGGCATGCCGTCATGCAAACTTGAGGAAAGTAGCGACAAAGAAACAGGAGGTTGTTGGGTAGAAAAGTAAGAGGCAAGGAAGGGGAAGGAACTGCAAACAATGGCGATAAATCGATTCATGATTGGTCGCGGGGGTTTGATTCGAGCCGGCCGGATGCCAGGCGGGAGTGAGCGAGTGCGTGGGACTGTGCCCCCCTCCCCAACCTAAGTTAGGAAGAGGGTCATGGATGGTCGGGTAAGTCCTCTGCTGCTAACGATTTGTTCCTTCCAGACAAACACGTGCGTCGCCATCTTGAATTTCTTTACTATATGTCATAAATTTACTTTATGGTATATTCACGCATCTTTAACCTAATTGCAGAACAGAGTACATATTAACAGAATATTGGACATCACAAATATTCGTTTGCCGTTACTGCTGACACACATCCAATTGCATTTGAGAAAGAAATAAGATTTTTCTAACTGCATTTAGATGTGTAAAATACAGTGACGGCTAGCAAGGATTTATGTCGACAATTCTATTACGTAGTTATAAAAAATTCATGATGTCGACGTACTATCGCTCCCAAGATGGCCGAGTTTTGCGTGTTCCAGGCGCAGAAGTGCGGAAGCGATATGGACGACACAGCAGGCACACCTCGCCTCTCCCTAGCCTCTAATCTAGTGAGCAGTCTTCTTGCCGACAATTCGCCTCTGTCGGATATTCAGTGGTCACATTATCATTTTATGATATATAAAGAGAAAGGTGTATTCAACATACCATTCCTTTTTTAAACATTCTGCGCAAAATTGACATACCTAAAAAGGATTGCAAGACTGCCCAATTTCACCATATTCGGCAGCGAGACACTGTGGTATAATGAGTAATGGCGAACCTGAAGTGGGTTCACTCATGTGTAACGTTCTTCGACTGTTACTCCTAAGCAGATATCACTCTTGCACGCTGAGCAGTTTTCAAGTAATATTGTAACGTATGAAGCTCTCCACACCGCTCGGGGCCTGAGCAGGCGGCCATCTTAAGGCTCGCCGCAATTAACTGTCTTATTTTTCGTTTTTTTTAATTTGAGATAAAAGTTTAATCTGCAACTATACCGCAAAATTTATTTTACTTTGCCCTGCAGTAGGTACAGACATTGCTACCAGGCTAGTAACGTATAATTAAGTCGCAATTAGTCCAACAAATTATGTTTACCAGAAAATTACAATACTGATTGCAGCGAAGTATATGTCAAGAGGTAAATCGCAATGTCTGAACAGTAGTACAGGTAATTATAATTAGCGGTGTGTTAGCACATTTAATATTTCTCTTACAATAATTTCAAAACATCTGGAAAGTAAAATGATTCAAAATGGCGATTGAAACTAAGCCTTAATGAAGATAACATACTTCTTGAGTCGATTTAGATCGAGGCTCAAAATATTCAGGCACCTAAACAATCGAACCAAAAATAACTGTTTACCAAAATTTTTCTTTCAATCCTTTATAACCAGAAGTACACACACTGCAACAATGTATTACTTAAAAGGAATGTTCAAAATTACTTTTCCAAAATACAGACCTGACAAGTACGGAATAAAACTTTTTTCGTTGTATTAAAACATTTTACTATCCTGGGCGCTTCCAGGTTCGATCGTGATAGATAATTAAATATAAAAATTAAATTGAATTTCCTTATTTATTACTATCCCTTTTAAACACTCTACGTTAAGCATACAAACCCTGCTTTTCACATTTTTTAGATCAAGATTTACAAATATTATTTACATGTCACAAACCTAAAAGTCTAAAATACTACTCTAATTATAAAATGTCTCTCTTTCAAATCAATCCTCCGATCTCATAAGTCTCTTTCCAGAAATATCTCACAATGTACAGCTACAGTCTAACCTGTTCGTACACTCTCACACTCACTCACATCCCTTCAACAGTCCCACCATCGTTCATACTTACCACAGTCTCTTCTTAATCCACCGGTCTCATCTCGTCCCTCGCTGCCAAGTCCATCGCGAACACTCACAGGCTAAACGCCACAATCACTCTGTCGCTGCTCGCAGTGGGCCGGTATTTATAATCATCTGCGACGACACCCACAACATTCTCATAGCTCGCCAACAATGTTAGTTGATGTAAGCAGAAATTTCCAGGTGTTGCGGTAATATTCAGTCACGTCCGAGCCGAGTGCCTGTCAAGGTTGATTGCCAGGTGCCCACCTATTCAGAAGGCTCGTGACGTCAGCCAGGCACGAGTGGCTAGTGTCGCAATGGACGGGAAGATGGTTAAGGAGGAGGGGCGCAGTTCGCCGCCTTCGCCGGGACTGGTGGTAGCGAGCATGGGAGGGGGGAGGTGGCATGGCTCATCAGGTCGCTCAGCCCCATGTCGTCGATAGCACTGACACATTGCTGTATACATTTAAACGTGTATTAGTATAATTTGGTGGAAACAGTATCGTTATACGATTACAGTGACAAATGCAAGATTTGATTGACAGCACACGTTCATGAGACATTAGGTAATTGCGCCTAGAGCGCGTGTTGTCTCTCAGTAATAACAAAGGTTCAGTGTCACAGTAGGTATATTGTACGGATTAGTTCCTAGTCGCCCCTCTCGAACAAGTAGGTGGTTCAGTTATGCAGGGAACCTACTAGGTTCGTAACGCCGTTTTACAAAATTCTTGAACTTTCTTCTTGCAACGATGGGTTCGAACCGGATTTTCGCATTTGTCAATCGTGCCTGACCTCTCCGTTCGTTGGTGGTAGGCGTGTTTTCTCTGCGATCTCCAGTTTATATCGCGCCTTCATTCCGGTGTTGCACTTGACTTTACTTCTTGCATCGTTATCAGTTTTCTAGCGTCACATGGATGTATTGACATTGCTTTGCGGCCAAATGACGTCTTAATTGTGTGTGTCAGTATATGTGGGGCGTTCAGAAACAAACACGTAACAATCACACCACGTCAATCCGGGTTAAACTGGGGACACAAATGCCAGAGACAAAATGTTGTGTGATGACATTTTACATGTACAATGTGGCAATATAGCGCTTTGCACATCCTCTCTCTCTCTCTCTCTCTCTCTATATATATATATATATATATATATATATATATATATACATATATATAGACACACACATATATACAACCTCGAACAACAAGCGTAAGAAAAAAAACCATAAATCGACCAGTCTGTACACACACAAACACTTTCATTGTACAAACATCTAAGCACCAGAAATGACAAAGTCTACCAAAGTTTATAGATACAGGTATCAATAAATAGTCGTAGTAATGTTATTACAGGTGGCGTACATCGCACTGTGTTAAAAGCGACCGCGCCTACACATCCACATATGTTTTCCGTTGGGCGTACCGCGCCGCTGTATTGTGAAAACCGCTTAAAAGTGCGAAAAGGCGTACATTTTGTTTTCAGTTACCCAATGACATATATCTAACCAGTTGAGATATCGAGATGTTATTTGCTACAGAATGATGCTAATGCTAATAGAAAAAATAATTTTATCAGATTTTACTGTGATAAAAAAAAACTCTCACCTTGAAAATAAGCTTGGGAAGGGAAAAGGGGGGAGCAGAAAAGTAGTCCTTGTAAACCTTTCTAGGCAGACGATCCAAAAAGGAAGTACAGTCACCGAAAATAAATTGTAGGGAAGTTAACGTTACATACATATTGTTGTACAATCACTATGTGTCCAGTGATTGAATATTCGATTTATTTTAGAGAACTTTTGATGGTACGTATTGAGGGCACTGTCATCAGTGGTTGTGTTCGAGATAAATGAGTCAATATAACTCGCATACTATTCATACCATCAGAATACTCTCTCATATTCAAGTTATGTTATGATATGACTATAAAATAAGGCCCGGGACAATCGTGAAGATTACCAGGGATAGACGTAGGGTAGTTTTTCACATGGCAGCTATAGCTACTTGGCCTGCTGCAGAGTAAGCTCAACCTACAGCGTGGCTATACTAACACTTGGTGGAAAAATAACTGTTCTGGCAGCCTTCAGTGGAAATAAATATTCGCTATTAGGAGTAATACATTCTGGCAATTACCGCGGGAGGACTGATAGACTGTATTGTAAAAATATATGTTTGTTCGTCTTCTACGCGGTCCTATACCATTCATACGAGTGCGATTATATTTTGGTGAGTTATGCGTGCACCCTTAAAGATTTCTTTTTTTTTAAATAAAAAAAGTACATGGACAGAAAATGGTAACAAATAAATAAATAAAGTTTGGTGAGTTCTATGTGCACCCGCAAAATATTCTGCCAATTTTTTTAGGTAGTAGGCGGATGGGAAGGGGGGGGGGCAGAATGGGGTACCCAAAACATTTTCGTGGGGAAAAAACTTTGGTAAATTTTGCGTGCGCCCGTGAGGGTTGATAAAATTATATATAACGGGAGACGGTGGGAGGCCAAAAGGAGTAGAGGAGTAGAATGGGGTATAAAAATAAAAAAAATAAAAACTTTCTTAAGCATTTAGCACTTTTAAACTTTTTTTTTTTTCAGAAATACTACTGCATTAAAATGACAATCCCTCGTAGAATGTTGGGGATACCAGCTAGTGTGTTAGTGAATTAGCTATGCAGTATCTCATAGCTTAAGGCACGGCAGGTATTTAAAGCCTTTTTACTTGATTTTCTAAGATTTTTTAAATTACAAATTATTTTTTTACGTTTTCCCAATCTCAAGAAAACACCATGTAAGAACTTATTTCATTGCAACTAATATTTTATTTATGTAAGTCCGTTGGATTTAGTTGGATTTATATCCTGTATAATATCCTATTTTACCTCTGACATGCCGCTATGGGAATACTGTGCAAGCTAAACATAATGCAATTACTAGAGACAATTGTTTTTCGCGAAAAGAATTTTGCCCCACTTTGTTTCGGTGACTTACGTGCACATCTGTAGTTCTGCTTCGTGGTCAGCGATTGGATATTTTAACTGACACCAGCCTTGGGATTCTACCGGCAAATTACAGACGTGTGTTGTTGCAGGAACGTTATTGTAATATTGGCTCAGTCAAATGAGATAAGGGTCTTCACATATACACGCTGCCAATAACCATGAAGCAGAATTGTAGATGTGTGCGTAAGGCACTGAAACAAAGTGGGGCAAAATTCTTTTCTCGAAAAACAAGGGTCTCTAGTAATTAAGTATCTACATTGTTGTGCCATTCACGCCAATCTCTAAGCCTGCGGCGGGGCCGCGGTGGCTGAATGGTCAGACCTCTCGCCTCCCACCAAGGCGATCAGGGTTCGATTCCTGACGGGGTCTGTCCCCGAAATTTCGCATGTGGGAATCGTGCCGGATGATGCCGCTGGCCGGCGGTTTCTCTCATGGATCTCCCGTATCCCACGACCTTTCATTCCGGTGTTGCTCCATACTCACCACATGTCACTCCACACCAGCGCTAAAGATCGCGGTGTCAAATTCTCACCTTTGACGCGTGGTAACAGCGTAGCGATAAGAGCCAGTGTCCCACGCTGGACGAGAAGCATATCGCCTCTATTCGCAGCGCGCCAAACTGGCATGCAAGGTTTCCATTGTAGTCTTTTTACTATGGGACTATAAACGATGGCCCCAATATTTTACTTTTGAATGGTATGAATAAAAGACCAAAGCTTGCCTCTCGTTTTGCACTTTACGAATTCAGGTAATATTTTCAGAGTTACAACAGTCTAAAAAAAACCCGTTTTTAGCTTTGAGATGCCCGAATATCATGTTCCTAACAAGCGTGCTGCATTTTTGAAAAATTAGAAGCATGGTTTCAAGTGTGTGTTCTTTTCGTAGGTAAACATAATATGAATAACTTAAGCAGTTTCGCGTAGAAAAGAATACGCATGGCACGCTGCAACGCTGTCCCCACTCTCACTGTAAACCAGCGAACGTCTGCAAGCTGTATCGTCAGTTGGTTGTTGAACTCTGCAACGTACACTTGAAGAGATACAAAGAAGATTGAAACGTGAACGCGTCTATTCATGTCCTGTTCATCCTTGGATGGCCATAAAGTTCAGGATGGAAAAACTGGGATAAGCCAAACTAATAGGCTAAGTCGTGTGCATTGACCGGAGCTCACATATCAAAATGTACATATTCAGAGCAATTACGAATTGCCAGACATTGGCTTCTGGCCGATACACTTCACGCAGGTGGGCAGAATGTGGGAGGTGGGACGGGAGGGTTTAACGTCTCATTAACATTGAAGTCGTCTCGTAACTGCCCGCACTGCGGAGGCTGGGAAGGTCTGTAGACAAGTTACTCGTTAAAAAGGAGGGAGAACCGCTTGTCATCGTGTGACAGTTCTTCCGCTACACGAAATATGTTATACTCATCGTTTCGACTTCAAAAACTAACTGACGTCTCGTAGTCTGACCAGGTCTCGTAGTCTGACCAGGTGTGCAATTGATAACGCAGTAACTAGTAACGTCTATAAAACTAAGACCACTTCGTACAAACATTACACACCAAAACGCTTCAGCCCTGTCCATTGCCGAAGATGACAACCGGAAACCATTTGTTTTTCTTGTGGTCAGTTCCGGAACAGGCAAAATGTAGCTATGTTTGGCTATGTCATTGCTTCTCGG
Organism: Medauroidea extradentata; assembly: GCA_003012365.1. Lineage (NCBI taxonomy): Eukaryota > Metazoa > Arthropoda > Insecta > Phasmatodea > Phasmatidae > Medauroidea > Medauroidea extradentata. The sequence goes on along the minus strand of PNEQ01093583.1, from coordinate 33,610 downwards.
CATCAGAGGTTGACTTGGTTCTCGTGGTGTTGTGTCGTGATTGTAAAATGACACGTGGAGCTTTGTTGGCGGGTGGAGGCTGTGATTGTGTAATGTGTGTCTAGACAATGTGCTCGTTCAACCACTTGTATCAGCCGTCACTGTAGCCAGACATAGAGTACAGTCCGGCAAGTTGTGTTTCCTGAGCTGAGACATACTACTGTAGTCTCCTGGCTGGAGATAACTAACTACTTTGTGTTGGCTGTGAGAGGCAGAGCTGAAGAGAATTATCTCCCGGCGCATGGGCGGTGTACTGGGCATTTCTGTCTGTCAAGGGTGTTAAAGTGCGATAAAGTCAAAATTGTATATTTCTATGAAATATTGTTACGTCTGTAGGCGATAGTGCAGTTTCTTCTTACGAAACAATTTTAGCTTTCATAGTTTTCTCATAACTGTGTATCAAAGTAAAAAAATTGCATGTTCTGCTGCCAGGCAAATAAGTGAAAACCAATTGAATTACGTACGTGTAATAATTCACAGTGGAATAACGTACTATGGGCTAAGTAATAAAACATTTGAAAAAATTGCAGGATTTTCAACTTTTTTTTTCCGTATTTTTGCGATTTTTTTAAATTCAAAATATTGCGTTGTGTCGAGTTTTTAAAATTGTTTTATTGCTTAGCTCATGGGATGTAAGTTAACAGTGAACTATTTTGTTCAAGTGGGTCATTTGGTTTTCACTATTTGCATGGCAGCGTATTAAGCAAATTTTGACTTTGATGCCCCGTTATGAGAAAACTATGACAGATAAAATTGTTTCGTAAGAGTAAAATGTACTAAAAATATCGTCTACAAAACTAACGCTATTTCGTAAAAATATAAAATTATAATTTTATCGCACTTGAACACCCTTAATTAAGAGGGCTGGGTACATAAATAAGCGCTGAATTCTTCAATTGAGATCTACACGTTTTTGAAAGTCAGTATAGAAAAACTTCAAAACAGCGGTCCTTGACAATTATATTGCGAACTTTATTAACAAACATTCACCTGGAATGATGCATTTGTTTAGCGTGATCCCTTGCACGGCAATTAAATGTACGAGATTTCGGCGTCAGAGATTCTTCTGCAGATATACGTTACTCGAGAAAAATGTTTGTTCTGAAAGTTGGTAAAAACTATTGTCTGATATTGCTGTTTTTTATTCTTGCAAATTGGCTTCGATAAACGTACAATTCTAAACTTATGCTTTAAGCGCTGACTTATATACCATTCACGGTTAAGTCGTATAATATAGTAATAGGGTGAGCACTGAATATCTCATATAGGCTAGTTGTTGGCGAGAAGACAGCACGCCAGTCAGTGACTTGCGCCTAGAGGCTAGTGTGAGGTGTGATACACATACTGTGTCGTCCTTACTGCTCCTGCTCTTCTAGATCTCAAACACGCAAAGTACATTCACCCAGGCTGCCACCTTAATGTGACACACACTTCAGTTCATGCTTCCTTGTTTTAAAAATGACACGTCTGTTAACAGTGACCTCGGCGTTTGTGCAACTTCGTGTATCGATGTGTTACAGGCAGTTAGACTTCATGATCAGTAACTGGCAGTTTTAAACTCTCAGTGTCTTGAGGTTGTACGCACTATATACTCCCAGATGTGTTGCGATACAGTAGGTATGCGGTTCTGCTTGACACAGTCGAGTGAGAAAATACTCGGCACATAGCCACGCTGCAAATATTCAGGTAGCCGGACTGCAGTTGCGGATGTGACGTATTGTGACGCAAATATCTTTTCACAAAATACAGTGTCCATACTTATTATAAATCTAGTTTTCGGCATCCTCAAATTATTAAAAAACGAGTTTACGCAGAGTACTGTTTATCTACAAAAAATACCTATTTAATTCGTAAAACATAAACACAGAATAATTCGTTCAGCTTTATAAAAAATTATAGGCTCATATATTAAAGTCCCATTGACAATAAATTGTATTTTAAAAACCGTGCCCGGCAATAATTTTGTGTTCCACGCATAAAGGCGGTACATTTGAATATTGACACCCGTACCGGTGTCGCAACATAGGTTACCGTTTTTCCTTCAAGGGGTTGAAAAGCGTTAGGAATGCAAGTGAGTGGGTGGATGGGAGTACCTCTAGTAAACCCGCCTGACAGTTGCAACGTCCGCCACGTTTCTCACATACGATATTGGAAGCAACACACCCAAGAATCGAACCCGGATTGTTAGGGTAGGGGAGGGGAGCGGGGGTGACACAACCGCTATATCAATGCGACCAAAAGCGACACTGGAAGAAGTCCCAGTAAAATTTAATCTAACTCAACTACATAATGGACAATTTTATTTCAGATCCAATTACGAGAAATTCTGAGTTAAACAAGAAAATTTTAACTGCAAACCCGTATTCGGAATACCAATAAAAAACGGCATCCGAGGATGTAAAAGAGTTTTTAAGAACACTGAAACGCGTAGAGTTAAGAAGTTTCCACCAAGAACCTGGGATGAATATTAGAACTCATTTACTTCTGTTAGTATGCGTTAGTGTATTTGGGTTCTTTGGAATTCTTTTCAATTAATTACTCACTTGTTTTCTATAATGTGGGCCTTTAGGATGGGCCAGTGGGCCTTTAGGATGGGCCAGTGGGCCATTATCCTCCCGCCACCTGTTGTAACTTTTCAACATGGCGATTTCTTAAATTTACAGTCTCAAAATTGCTGTTTTGATTACGTGCAGCTACTTAATATGATGAATGCACTGTAGCCAGACAGCATTACTAGCAGCACCTGAAACTGTATCTCATTGTGGGGCTTATTATCTAGTGTAAAATTTATTATTTTTTACTAGGACGCTTTGCGTGCTATTGAACCCAAAATGTCTTTTGTAGGATTACATGGGGGGAGGGGGAGGGGAAAGGAGTCAGCCAGGGCCTGTTGAAGGAACCGTCCCAGTATTCGCCAGGAGTGATTTAGTTAAACCCTGGAAAACCGAAACCTGGATGACCGGAGACAGGGATCGAACCCTGGTCCTCACACATTACATACATACACATATATACATACGTACATGCACACATCCATCCATACATATATGCACACATCCAGTATAGAAGTGAATGGAATTTACTACTGCCACCCTACATCCTGTTGAAAATGTCTAGGCACACCTACACCGGCGTAAAGATGGCTTAACACGCAGATTTGATGTAAGTGGACACTGAGTTCGCTAGTTAGTGTATACGAGCATAAATATATACGTATAGCCACACGTATGTTTAGAAATATAGACATAACTACTTGGTTTACAAAGTTGTGAGCCATGGTTGGTACCGTGCGGTCTAGGATGTTCAGTATTCTTTTATTTATAAGACAATCTTTGTATTTTTTCCTGTTGTTAGTGTAAGTTGTTATGTGACATTACACTGAAATCAAAATTAAATCCTGTCGTTACAATGTTGGTTTCATAGTTAAATATTTCTGTGTATGGATCCAAAAGCAGTATTAAATTTACCGTTTATTAAATAATTGCCCGCGTTTCTAGACATAATGCATTAACCAACAAATATTCCTTTCCAGATTGCAGAAGAAGGTTCAAATTTTATCCTTACAAAAATAATAACCTAGTTAAGATTTCTATGTATGGTAATAAGTTCTGGTACAATCGCTTATATATGTAAAATATATTTTCATGGAAAATTTTAATCGTGAATTTGTATGTTTCAGATGATTGTACGTTCACTTTGGCATACCTACGTTGGTGAGGCAGTTGTGATGTTGAGCAGTGTCAACCTTACGACAGAATATGACAAGCAGTGTGCGCTCAGCTGGCGAGGCAGATATGTGTGTGTGTGTGTGTGTGTGTGTCGCGGCCAGCTTAGCGAAACTGACGCAATAGTTTGTCGGCAGGATGTGGTGACTCAGCTGGTGGGGAAATGGCAGAGACAACGTCACAGCAAACACTGCCCTTCCCCTGCCAAGGCTCGCAGAGCTGGCAGGACCACAGCGAGACTTAGCTTGTAAACTTGTGCACGTCACTAAGCCCAGCTGTAGACCGCTGTATCCCGCACAAAGCCACGACTGCGACTAAACAACATGCTAGTTGAATATCTTGTGCTCAGAGGTTTAGAGGGCGTGGTACATAATTCAACACTAAAAGCGTTAATATATAACTGTAGGTTTATTGACGCTAATTTGCGAAAAATAAACAACATCAATCCTAGACAATAGTTTCAGCCAACGTTTCAAACAAAATTGTTTCCAGTGTTACGAACTTCTGAGGCACAATATCTGACGCCGGAACCTTGTGCATTTAACTGCAGCGCAAGATATTACGCGTAACGAATACGCAATTCTGAATAAATATTTACTCATAAAGTTGGCAAATACCATTATCCAGGATTGTCATTGAATATTTAATCCATATTGGCTTCGAAAAAAGCGTAGAAATCAATTGATGTTTTCAGCGTTTATTTATCTACCACGCACTCTTAAGTGGCAACTGATGAGCGAACAAGTGTCGACCTTACACATTCCATGTCCCGAGTGTGCTCGTTGTGTTCTCTATACTCACAGTACACATTCTTGCCAACTATCACACTGAGTTGTACTCAACATGTCTCTAGTTTTGTGACTCTACCCAGACTACTGTGCTACCATTGGGATGTCGTAAATAGTTCGGTCTTTAGTAATACGAGGGTTGAGACTTACAACACAAACAACACACAACAAAGGCTGTGCATTGTGGCTATCTGGGTGAACATACATTGCGCGCTCCAGGCTTAGAAGTGCGGGAGTCGACACTCCACCCACATAACACCCCCGCTCTTTTTTTTAAACTACTATAGGTACAAGACACTAACTCTTGCTGTCTTCTCGCCGGAAACTCGCTTCTATGAGACATTCAGTGTTGAGACCTTTTAAAAGATTTTGCGCCTAGATTTTCGCACCAAAAAGGGACCGCCAAGATACCAATTTCGGTATTTCGTTGCTAGTGAGTGAGGGAGAATTTGACATGTGTAACGTTCTTGGAATGTTCTTGTTAATACACTTTACATATGCGAGGAGTGTATTTTTTTTAATAATATTGTAATGGTCGAAACTCTATACAACGCTGGACAGTCGGCCACCTTAATGAAACGAATTGTTCAAAATTCGCCAAACATAATCAATATGCAAAAAACTAATATTGCCCTAAAATTGACAAATATAAAACATATACAAACGTGAAAAATATTTTGTAAGCTCCTATAAATTACGTTCAATTACAGTGGTTATTTATGAGTGAATAGAACACATGCATGTAACGTGACTCTGAGATGCGTGAGGGCTAAATGACGAGGGACAATGTACGGGGGAAGGTTAGGAAGACCCATAGGCGCCAGTTGTGCAGTTTTAGCTCGGCGAAACACGAGCAAGAGACGTCTTTCTCAGGTCGTGACCGACGACCATGTGGCTGCCCCCAAGCAGCGTCGCTGATGTTGGTGATCTTGAGCCTGGATCTTACACATACACACTTAGCCCCTGTGTAGGCCAGGGTCACGCCTCTTTAACACTGAAAGACACGTGAATTATGGAAATGAACGCGCTATTGATTTTTAATGAATTTAATAATACTAATATTTGCTACAAGCTGTAACCGTGGCAATGATGGCGGTCTGGCCCCTGAACAGAACACGACTGAATATGCACTAGGCACTACACGAGGTCCAGGGGCGGCGCGGCGCGAGAGCAGTTCTCCCGCACGTGTGCCCTGCTCGGCGGTCAGACAGCAAGACCCTGCTTCTGGGAGATGGCGCGCAGAGGGCGCAGCATCCCCCGCCAAAACACAACAAAATGAAATGAGATGAAATGGTGATGGTGAACATATGAATACACTTGATGCAATTAATAGTTAAAACATATTACATTTTCAGGGCTCTAGTAAATTTAAAACAACCCAATAATAAAATTAAGAAACTTGTCAACTACCTAAATTTAAATGAAAATAATTATTAATGTATTTCTGTCTGTCTGTATCCCACTCGCGCACTTTCACTCACCCTAGCTAATGTCTGAGGTGCCCCGAGCGGTGCGGCCGATAATTAGCACATCCGCATCTGTTGTACCTGATGCCAGGGTGGTGGCCGTCTTTCGCGGCCCAAAGACATCTACCCTTAAACCGTTGCCGTGGCTTCGCTTGGCTTCTCATTCGCGCCAAAAATCCCCGTCACTTGGCCCGCAAGCTCCGGTTCGATTTGTGCTAATCAGAAGCCAGTCTTCCGACCGATGGTCCCGCCACTCGAGGACAACAATTCCCGCCAGAGCTCTATTTATTAGATAAGTACTTAAAGCCTTTTGGCTATCTACATACAGTTACATAAAATGGTTACTTGCTCGTTGACATTCGTGATTTCTTAATTACTACATAACTATATTACAATTAAGTCTTACAACTATTGGCTGGCTCCCCTCCTATCCAGCAGTTAGGGGGGTGGGGTGGTTTGCGTGTGGGTGGGGCGAGAGGCCCTAGACACTTCACCCTGCACCTGTTCGTGCTCACAAACACACAATATATACCAATTATTATTTTATTTATAAAACTTCGTACTGTGATGATACCTTCATGAGAAATATCTAACCGTCATCCTGACTTAGTTATGAATAAATGTGATATTTATACCAGTTGAGTAACACTTATGACTATAAAGTATGGGCGCGTCACATATTGTATAATTACATGTTGCCCATCTTCACCTTTGAGGGCGTATAACTCCGGCATACGTCACAAACATGCCCAATGTTGTATTATTGTTTCCCTCTTTATTTGACCTCAGGAATTCATTCCTGCCGGGTTACCAACTTATAACTACGCACACAAGTATTTTCAAAACTGTTATTTACTGAGATACGGGTATCAGAACAAAAACTGATAATACAGGCGAAGTATTTCTAGCGATTCCTCATAACGCTACTACAGTAGTAAACAGACACTACGTATGTGGGTACGTAAAGTGATGTATATCCGGGTATATATTTGTAGCACTATATATCTCGCGGCGACCTAGCCAGATAATTTCTCTTTCCTTAATAATTCACTAGTACAAGTTCATTACAAGTGTCTGGTGTCTGCGAGATTAATTCAAGGACACTATTATATTAGGAAGCAATGTATCGGCCAAGTTAATATACTGCCGCCGGCGTAACACTCGCAGTTGCGAGAGTTTATTCGCTGTTCGAAGCGGGAAATATAGACGGTGCTGAGTACAGCTGGCCCAGCCTCGCCATTTAGTTTATTGCGGCAGTGTTGCCTGATTTAATATGGCGTCATTACTGTGGCGTCTCTTGGTGCCTCCGGGCGACGTCCACACATCATGCAGTAGGCTACACGTCGAACAACGCCGTTTATGGCAAACCACAGACAGATGTGCATATACCTGTACTGGCTTTGAATGTTATTCCTCTGTCATCATTTTATAATACTTTATCCTTCACTTAATTGATGGTGGAATGTGATCAGTGTGTGTGTATGTATTCAGTGTTGAAAGTGAAATTTCAAATTAAGATTTGATATTTGTCAAGTGTTATGCTCTATGTCTGAGAGGTATGTGGTGGTTTTGTAGAAGGTACAGTGGTTGAGAAACAATGAATGATGGTTGTGATCAGTTTTCAGAAAGGAAAGTTAAAAACCTATTGCATACCATGTTGAAATGTTTCCTACGTTATTTATAAAACTTAACAGTTTATGGGCCCAAGCAATCTACATGGCGCGCAGTAAACTGTAAGTAAAGAGACAGTAAAAGTAAAAATCTTATGCTGGAATCGCAATAACCCGACGAACCCACCACAATTCTAGCATGGCAGAATTCAGGCTGTGACCAATGAAAATCAAGGTCACAGTGACGTCAGCCCGACTAAAACACAGCCCCGATAGTCTGACGAAAGAGAGAATCTATTTATGTTCCGCGTCATGTCGGGATGTGTCCACACATGCCACGAAAGTAATTTAAACTGAACAAAATTAAATTTCGCTCGGATTTCTCTACTGTTGAAACGAAAATAAATGAAATTTTATTCGTTTGTATTCATTGCTTCGGGTGGAAATATAGAGCGAGGAGCTACTCAATACATATCGATAGATCTACGATATTAACTTAAAGTTTTATAACAAATAAGCTGAAGAAAGATAAGGCATGTATTAAATCAGATTATATTTGCTTGTATCATTTAACATTTGTTGCAAATTTATCTAACTTTCGGCGATATAAAACTTTTCGCTTGTTTACAAACAATGCCTTATTTACAAATTTTCAGCTGTTGTAAAATGCAGACTTGTAATAGTTTTCCACCGATTCTTCGTGAATTTGTAAACAGGAATTTATTTCTTGTTGCAATGTTTCACCGTCAGCCACACACAATCTGTCGGAATCATTTCGTCAGACAGTTGTGAACACAAGTGATATATCTGTTCGTGCTGTGTTGAGCAATAGTGTTGTATAGTTGTCGTCGGGGAATTGTGGTTCTAGCATAAGTTTGAGAAACTGTAATACTTAACAATAGTAAACATGTGTTGTGTTGTTATTGTCAAAGTGTCAAAATAAATACACAAATAGGGAAGCTTTGCAGTAGTAATTCCCATAGCATTTGGAAGTTCGAAATTGAAATTATTTTTAATAAAGCACAAAAAAAAAACGATGTAGTCACTGTAAAATTTAAAATTGTAAACCTTATAGACTCGAAAGAGAATCCTTTCGTATTAATACTACTGTGGCAAGATGTTGTATGATGACATTTTATGCGCACAATGTGGCAACGCAGCACGGAGAAAGTTACTAGATGCGCTCTACATCCAGGAATTAATTTGTGTGTCCTGTACACGTAAAATTATGTTTGTAATGTTCGGGAATTCAACCTGCACCCGTAATGTGATGATCAGAACTGTTGTAGTAATATATCTATGTAGCTCAAGAAGTCACTACTTCGCTCTATTTTGCCACATTGTGCACGTAAAATGTCATTGTATAACATTTTTATGCTGATATGTTCGTCTAAAATGCACCCCAGGATTCGCGTTGGGCTATACGCTGGATATGATTTTCCGCGTTTGTTGCGCGGAGTCAGTGAAGTGATAAGGTTCGTCTTTCCACACTCGACGGTAACAGCATCGCTTATATTCGCGGCGCATAACTGGCCTGCAGTGTTTCATACTACTCTCTTTCCTCTGGGACTTAAAGCGGCGACCCTACAATTTTATTTCTGAAAAGTTTGTAGTAAAGTACAACGCATGCTTCCAACGTTGTGTTTACTAATCCGGGTGATATTTTTCCAGTTACATCTGTCAAATAAAAAAATATAAAATTTTGCCATTTTTAAAGAGCCAAATATATATATATATATTTAATAAGTATGTTGAATTTTTAAAATGATAGAAGCCTTGTTTCAACCGTGTGTTATTTTCGTACAAGATAAACATAATGTGAATAAGTTGAGCTGTTTCGCTTATAAAAGTATAGGCGCGGCACGCTACAACATTGTTTATACGTCAGGTATATAAGCCTCTTGGATGGCAGTTTCTGTACATCGTGTATATGTGTGTGTGCAAAGTAAGACTGCAAGAAATACCATTCGCATTACTTTAAATAACGCGTGGCATGAAAACTTAGAAACATTTCTATGAACGCAGTTTATTCGAGAAACTAAAAAACCATAACAAATGAAAACTATTTACACTGTAATTTTTTTTTGTACTTTTACAAAGGATATCTTTGGAAACCCAGTTGTCGAAGAAATTCCTTGTAAACTACAATGGTTGCCCTTGCAATAAAATACAAAGCATGTGTTTGTAAAATTACAAGGAACAGCCTTGTGCTGTACTTTCAATAAGGACAAAAAATTAAATGCTTATTGTACATAATAAATAACACTGAACTTATTTATCAAATAACTTTTGAATAAATGACATTTACATGCATTTATTTTGAAAATAATAAAAATTATTGGAGCTACTAAGAGTGGAACCACTCTCCCCCGCGATTAGCACACATGCATCTTACCCCTAGACCACTGAGACATATATACCACTTAGTCTTCATTTATTTGTATACATCCATTGTAAAGTTCTGTGATAATTTTTTTCTTTTTAAGCACCCAAATAATTTAATCATTCAGTTTATTCCAGAAAATTGCTTTCAAGAGGTTGTGATCTTTGCATAAGTAATATCCGGCGAACCTATGATTTTAGTAGACTACACATTTTTTCTGAGATTTTTTGCAAATAAAATCATTTTAACATTATAAAATATTAATTTTACAATGATATTTTTCAACACTTATAAACGTTTGTACAATTACGAAGAAGTGTCTTGTGATATTACAAATAATATTTACAGTGCAGGTACTGTCGGTATATAGATACAAAGAATTCCTGTGTAGTATTACAACGTTTACCATTGTAACTTTATAAATTAGTAATTTTACAAAGAAAATCTTTGTACTTTTACAAATTCTTGTAAAAGTACAAAGAATACATTTGTAAATTTTACAAATTTTTGTAGAGTGTACTGCAGGGAGTTGAAGAGAAGGCAAGGCAGAGTGGCAGTATGGTGGTTGGGGCCGCACAGCCGTTCGCTTGTAGCCACCCCCAGTTGTATTCCTGAGCCTTGCTTTCTCCTCAGCCCCAGACAAAACTGTACATTTAAGTAATATTGGGCCGATGCACAAAATACCGGCCGATTAGCTGCCCTACTGTGCACCGACTCAACTAACAGCAATGTTGTTTACGCTGAGAATTACTCTTATTCGTGAAAACCATGATTGAAAACCCTCGACAATACTGCCAACTGAAAGTGTTGGAAAAACGGGAGTGCGACAATTAAGATAACCTACATTTGGCACAAATATATACAATCCATAAGCAATAGATATAAAGGTCAAAACAGAACTACAATGAAAACAAACCTGCCCGTCCTTATCACAACTAACTTGGAAGCCATACAAACGTCATTGCAAAGATAAATTGTGGTTGCAGAAACAGTAAGAAAAATGCAGTGGCATAAACAATACAAACAAAAAGTTACCAGCATAACTGATAAGCCTACTTTCCTCAAAAAGGTGCAAATCAGTTCTGAATGTTAAAATTGTTTACGTAATTTAGGAATATTAAATTATAGATTTTATTTAGTCGTATGATACACACAATGTACTAAAGATAAGTCAGCTTGTTAAGTAATATGCGAGTAACCCAGTTGAATAAACTGTGGAAAAGTTTTTCTCAGATGTTTGTCTATCATAAAGATAAAAAATAGCTGCCGTTTTCAACATATTACAGAATGATGCACGAAATATACAAAAGTCAAGTCAGGTTTGTATGCAGTGTATATGTACCAAGTTTGATGAAATTCTGAACAAAAATTTATCGTAAGATATGCGTTACTATGCTAAAAATACAAAGACGGGCATAAATGTGAAAATATGAAGACAGGATGAACGTTTTACAGAAAAATAAAGTCAGATTTGTATGGAGTATAAGTGTAACGAATTTGATGAAATTCTGAAAAATATTTCCTAAGAAATGGGATACAATGCTAAAAAATTATTTGGCCACCATTTTAAAAATATGCACACAATAAAAACGAAATACAAACAGCCATGTCAGCAGGCATGCCAGCTTTGTATATAGTAAAAGTGAAAATTCTAAAATATATTTCCTAAGATAAGATGTATTATGCTAAAATGATTGAAAATATGAACACAGGATGATTTAAATACACAAAATTTGAGTCACCTTAGCATGTAGTATATGTGTACCAAGTTTCATTAAATTCTCAAACAATATTTTCTAGGATATGTAATACTATGCTAAAAATATGAAAATGGCTGCCATTTTAAAAATTATGCACACAGGATAAACAAAGTACTCAAAAGTCACATCAGAATTGTAAGTAGTACATGTGTACCAATTTTGATGACTTTATGAAAAATATTTCCTACGATATATAATACTAAGCTAGCAAATTTAAAAATGGCGGCCGTTATTGAAATATAAATACGGGACCAACGAAATATACAAAAGTCAACTCAACTTTGTATGTAGTATATGTGTACTATGTTTGGTGAAGTTCTGAAAAACATTTCCTAAGATATATTACACTATGCTTAAAATATAAAAATTGGCGCCATTTTGAAAATATGAACACAGGATGAACGAAATATAAATATTCAACTCAGCTTTGTATGTCTTATATGTGTACAAAGTTTGGTGAAGTTCTGAAATATATTTACTAAGATATGTAATACTATGTAAATGGCCGCCATTTTGAAAATAAGAACATATAATTAATAAAATACACAATATTTAACTTAGCCTTGTGTGTAGTATATGTGCACAAAATTTTGGTGAAATCCTGAAAAATATTTCATAAAGTATGTGAAACTATGCTAAAATATATAAACGGCCGCCATTTTGAAGATATATACACAGTATGAATAAGATTCATAAAAGTAAGGTCAGCTTTGTATGTAGTACATATGTACAAAGTATGGTGAAATTAAAAAAAAAATTTCTAAAGGTATGTGATTCTAAGCTAAAAGTATAGAAATGGCCGCCATTTTGAAGATATGCACACAGTGTGAATGAAATACATAAAAGTATAGGCAGCTTAGTATGTAGTATATGTGTACCATACCAAGTTCGGTAAAATTTTGAAAAGTATTTCCTAAGCTATGTTAACAATCCTAAAAATATAAAATGGCCACCATTTAAAAAATATGCGCACAGAATGGACTAAATACACAATATTCAACTGAGCTTTGTATGTAATATATGTGTAACAAGTTTGGTGAAATTCTGAAAAATGCATCCTAAGATTTGCGATACTATGCTAAAAATATTAAAATGGCCGCCGTTTTGAAGTTATGCCAACAGGATGAACTAAACACACATTATTCAACTCAGCTTTCTATGTAAGTATATGTGTACCAAGTTTGGTGAAATTCTGACAAATATTTCCTAAGTCATGTGATACTATGCTAAAAATATATTAATGGCCACCACTTTGAAATCACGCACTTGGGATGAACGAAAAACGTATAACTCAAGTCAGCTTTGTATGAAGTATATGTGCACAGAGTTTGATTAAATTCTAAATTACGATTTCTTAGATATCTAAATGATCGAAAAATTTTAAAATGGGCGCCATTTTGAAAAATATGGACATGGCGTAAACGAATCATATAAAAGTCAAGTCAGATTCCAAAGTACTACATGTGTACAAAGTTTGACGAAATTCGGTCCACTGGTTCAAACGTTTTTAGGGGAGGACACACACTCACACAAGGACACACACAAACACACATACACAAACACACATACACAAATACACACAGAAAGGTGATCTCATAAGGCTACTTTTTCCTTCGGAAAGTAGGCTAAATATGTATCCGGTGTTGAGAAAAATACCTCTACAAACATTACTGACTACGCACACATTTTACCGCAAACGTAAACATTTTTTTTTTCCGCATCCGGAAAACTCCATATCAACCCATATTTCCCATTGCAGACACTGAACCTCTCACTTCACCACAAAACTTAGAATTTCAAATTGTACATTCAACGTTTCTGTCAACTGCAGCTTCCTGGACCTGTTGCACTGCATCCCCCCGGTTATATTGAATTAAATTTACACTATCCTGTTGCACTGCAACACACAAATCTTGTTGAACTGCATCTCTCTGGTTCTGTTGAGCTGCATCGCCCAGGTTCTGTTACAATGTATCTCCCCAGGCCGGTTTCACTGCATCTACCCAATCGTGTTGCACAGAATTTCCACAATCTTGTTGCACTGCAGTTCTCTGGTTTTGCTGTACTACTTCGCTCCGATCCAATTTTACTGTTTCTACAGGACCTGTTGCACATTATTTACCAAGACTTATAACACTATACCTACATGATACTGTTTCACTGCAACTATCCGGTCATGCTACATAGCAACTCCCAGGCCATGTTGTACTGTATATTCCCAGTTCAGTTGCGTTGCTCTTCGTTGAGCCCTTTGTATTTCATCCCTTAAGTTCTGTTGTACTGCATCACTTAGGTCTTGTTATCGTATATGTCCACAGTCTGTTGTACTAAAACTCCAGGTCCTATTGCACTTAATATCATCGTTCCTGTTGCATTATGCACTGGTCCTGTTGCAGATAGTCGTCCTGGTCCTGTTGCAGATAATCCTTCTGGTCCTGTTGCATTCCCACTTCCCAGACATGTTGTACTGTATCTTCGCAGTTCTGATGCACTGTATAAACACACTCCTGCTGCACTGAATCTCCCTGTCATGCTGCACTGGATCTTTCCAATCCTGCTGTAATACGACTCACCAGTCCCAGAGCACTGCATCTCTCTGGTTCTGTCGCACTGAATCTCCCCGGTTCTGTTTTACTGCATCTCCCTGGTCCTGTTGAACTTAATATCCTCGGCCCTGGTGCATTAAACATCTCTGGATCTGCTGCAATGTATCTTCCGGCCCTGTTGCGGATAGTGTCACTGCTCATGTTGCATTCCTTCATCCCAATATTGTACTGAATTTTCTCAGTATGTTGAATTACATCTTTCGAGTTCTGATGCAATGCATATTCACAACCTTGCCGCACTAAATCTTCCTGTCCTCTTGCAGTAGATCTACCGAGTCCTGTTGTAATACGACTCACCAGTCCCAGTGCACTGCATCTCTTCAGCTCTGTTGTAGTGAATCTCCGCGGTCCTATTGTACTGCATCTCCTTGGTCCTGTTGCAGTACATCTTCGCTATCGGTTTGCACTGCGTATCCACAGTCCTGATGTATCGCATTTCCCCAGTATTGTTGTACTATATCTCCACGACCTGTTTGCACTATAACTCCATGGTCCTGTTGTACTGGATTTTCAGAGTCCTTTTGTATTTGCATCTCCCCAGTCCTGTTGTATTATTAGCACTGAATATTCATGGTCTATTTGCATTGCATGTCCCTGGTCCTATTTGCACTTTATCTCCGTGGTCCTGTTTGCACTTTATCTCCGTGGTCCTGTTGTACTGCATCTCCGTGGTCCGTTTGCACAACTTCTCCCTGGCACTGTTGCACTGCATCGTCACATTTCTGTTGTAATTAATGTCTGCAATACTTTTGCACTGTGCTTTCCTGGTTCTGTTGGACTGCAACTCTAAGCTCTGTTGTACTGTATCGCTTCAATCTTGTTGCATTACATCTCATTGGTTCTGTTGCACTGTATCTCCCCCGTCCTGTTGTCGTTATATGTAAACAGCGTTCTGTCTGCTATATTTAGTATCTATGTAGTTGTGTAATTCAACACATTTGTTACACCAAACCTACTGAAAGCTCACCTCTTAGCAGCACCTTACAGGTAAGCACGTCCAAACTGTTCTTCAATGTCATGCGATCCTAAATTTATGTGATTACTGTGAAACCATTTACGTAGTTCCTCATAGAAGTTGGTTTTCAACGAATCTAAGTTCTTTAAAGTGGTTGTATATTGTAGAGCCAGTTTTATATGTTTAAAATGATTATCTGATGAGAGGACTCACGGTGGTTCTCAGAAATATCATCGCGTGTGGTGCAAACATAATAGTTGCACTCATACTTCTAATCTCGTCCAAGTTTGAAGTTTGAGGTGTGCCTTTCTAGAAACTAGAAACATTTTGAGGTACGTAAAAAACATTTAAATGATTTTCCCGCGGATACTGTTATATGTTACAATAAAATAATTTTCTCTTAAAAATGTTATATATATATATATATATATATATACATATACACACAAAACAGCGTTTCACTCTTGTAGGTCAAGTTAAGTTAGTAATATATGTATCTAAAGTTTCATTTTCATTATCTCCTTCCTTGACATGTAGCGTGTGTTTTGAAGCTGGTTCTGTAAATGTGCAACAAGCTTCTAAAATCCTCACAAACGGATTTGCAGGACCCAGTTTTATTGTAACTTCAAGCCTTTAACCATAGTGGCCACTCTACAAGGAACCTAGTGTAATTTAACAATTTTCTGTCTTCCATGACCAATATCCTTAAAAACAGATACTCTAAAATCGGACGTGTCCCTATAGGTCTCCAAGTGGACTTTCTATCCTTATGTCATCTCAGAAATATCTGCAGTCAATCTTTTCCAGAAATTACGGTAGGACCAAATGGGTTTGAAATATAATTTTTTTATGGCCAGCTGGTAGGCTTTTGACCAACATCCCTTTCTAATTAGACTGTTGAACAAAGACTCTACGAGAAGACAAATAGTCGACAAGGTCACATTTATCTCTAGCAGGCAGAATTATTTTACCACCCAATGCTATCGCAGCTGCAGAATTTACCTCCTCATTGGAACTTACCAAGCAAAATAAAACCATTTTAGAACATCATATTCTCGTTCAGAATTTAGATATCACATTTTGTTTTCACGTACATATAACATATTTATTTTACTATAGGTTTAGGTGACACGTGCAGCTAACAATTTCATTTAAGTAAACGCTTAAAATAATAAGAATATAGAAGTTAAAAAAAATCACACAATACATGAGAAATACCAACTAATAAAAAAGGAATGGCACATTCTGCGCTGTTTTACAGGTCGATTCACTGGCAGTTTATGTAAATTTTTTAGATAATTTTATATCCTTTCTTGGAAATATTTTCGTCGTAATATGTTAACGAAATTACTTAGTTAAGGTAATAATATGCTGTGTTTCACAAACCTTCAAATAAGGTCACATTGGTTGCAGATATAAACACCAGATTTAACCGTAGAAGCTTGAATTTTCAGAACCTGTAAAATATTATGAGGCGAACATATTTTTCTCCGCTTATTCAACTTACAGTCAATGATTTTTGTTGAAAGGGCTACTAAGAAGCAATCCGCAGATTTGTTTTTTGTTTCTGAAAAGTTCTGGTATAATATGATTTCCTCCTGATGGGGAAAAAAATAATGCAATCCCGAAAATTTTTCCGAATGTCGGGATTCCGCAAACCTAAAGTTTAATTACCTTGTACCGTTTTGGTGGAGTTGCACAGTTTCTGTCTCCTCTTTGTGGTTGTAGAATATATTGCACAGAGCATAAGGGCATGCAAGTGTGGAATAATATTAAGTTTCGCATTTGGTTCTTAATAAAGAAATATACCCTAAATACAAGTAAACAGTTACCTTTATCACTCTTATTATGTACTAATGTGTTAGAACAAAATAAAATAAAACTAATTTGGCTACACTGGCTCATTAAAAAATTCCTGATAAAAAAGGTAACATTTTGTGTCTTGTTTGTACGATGATGAAATTAAATAACCGAAATTTTATTATGTTAATTAACTATAATCCTTAATGATTGTCAATAAAAAATAATGGCCATCGTATTTAGACAAATAAAATATAAGCCACGTTACTAAGAAATTCTGACATAACATAGGTAAATTAAATAATTATTAATTATTTTAATTTGAATATCACACGATAAATTTGCAAAACCATATAATAATTGGTATATATAACGGTAACGTTTGAAATATGACTG
Organism: Medauroidea extradentata; assembly: GCA_003012365.1. NCBI lineage: Eukaryota > Metazoa > Arthropoda > Insecta > Phasmatodea > Phasmatidae > Medauroidea > Medauroidea extradentata. The sequence continues at coordinate 16,082 of PNEQ01093583.1, read as the reverse complement.
CATGCCGTAACCACGACTTTAAAACTAAAACGTCGCAGTAAATATCACTCAGATTCGTAGAAATATTTGTAAGGACTTGTGAAATACTTCTCGGACAATTCTTTGTCTGCATTTAATGGAAACGTCATTTAAAGCAAAAAAAAGTGATATAAAAATGTCGTCGGATATGTGTAAAGCCATACATACTCTCCTTTATAAAATATAGTTTAATTAATAAAAAAAATACCAGATAATCATGTTTAAGCAAACTACATCCTTGTGGGTTGAACAAATAAACCTTTTTTTCCCTTCAGAATCACTTTCATTACTACCACAAATTCCCCATACTGAGACGGATCTGCGGTGGCCGAATGGAGCCGACCCCTCGTGGCTCAGTTGGTTGAGCGGCCGACTTTGGTGCGAGGAGTTCTGGGTTCGACTCCCAGGTCAGGCTGGGTGTTAATTTGTGTTTGTCCATTGGGTCGCAAACCTTGTCACCATATAAATTGTCTCACGAAAATTACTTTGGTCACTCGAAATATGTCAAACCTAAAGGGGGGAATGGTTGGTGCAGTGTTGATGCGGAACATTCCGCATCGCCGCTGCACCAAACATTTTTATATAAAAAAAAATGGTCAGTCAATTCGCCTTCCACCAAGGCGATCCGGGTTCGATTCCCGGCGGGGTTGGTCCCCGGATTATCGCATATGAGAATCGTGCCGGACGATGCCGTTGGTCGGCGGATTTCCTTGGGGATCTCCCGTTTCCCCCGCCCCTTTATTCCGGTGCTGGTACATACTCACATCATTTCACCCTTCACAAGCGCTAAAGACCTCGATGTTGAGCGCTGACCAAAATCTCTCACTCACTCACTCCATATCGATATATCATATCAGTTAACGCTGATAAAGTTGTGCCGCCACTAAACAGAGCGCAGAACTGTTTAGTGTTTTTTACTGTTTACAACTTGTACTGTTAATTATGAAACACTTTCTCATTCAAGCAGGAACGGCACCGAACAGATAATTTGGACATGTTTCGGTTCTAAAGAATCTTTATTACGAGAAATGTTTACAAACGTAATTGTGCCAAATTATCAGTACTGCAAAATCAACCAAGTCTTCTTTATAAATGCGCCAAAGCAAACAGTTTACATCCATAAGCTAAAAGCTTTCATAAAAAAATTGAGTTGTTACATAAATACGTGCATCCATTGTGTGACGCATCTCATAATTAATTTTTGTAAACAGTGTGAGACAATTTCCTGCCCGCAGACAGTGTGTTTGTGTGAGTGAAGCACGGTTCCAAGGGCGATGTAGACCCCACTAATTTAGTGCAGTATTACCTCACATTGAAATGACATGCAATAATATCGTAAATCACTCGACTGACTGACACTTTCAGTGGTCACCCCTTCATTTTACCGGTGAAAAGTTTTAAGCAAAGTTCATTGCACCCCTTAAGACGATCGCCTAACATTCCAGATGTTGACCAAATGGTACTTTCATAAAAGCACGTCAGGTATAAATACTAACAGAGAAAAATGTTTGGTACATAGCCGACCATATACAGGTTGTCCGGCGACCTGGATAACAGGGGAAAACTGGAAAAGTCAGCGAAATATGGTTGCAAGGGAAATTTGTGAAAATTCTGGAAGTTACTAAAGTTGTATAGTTACTTGTCAACTGTTAGGTATTTCTGTAAGTTTTGCCGAAAATATGTGTTGGTTTACTAACGGAGAAAAATGCAAGTAATGCTGTGGTACTCGGGTTGTAATGACATTTATTTTAATTTGAGTTTGTGGCAAAATCATATTATTGTTTGCAACTAAATCCTATGAACAATTCTTGTCTGAAACAGCAGTTTTTTTAGGTGGCTTCAGAACATTTCATACTATTTGTCACAGAACTGAGATAGTCAATATGTGACAGACCTCAATTCTGAATTTTCTTAGGGTGTCTAAAAGGCGTTTAATTTAATCATATGTTTTATTTAATCCGAACTTTGCACCCAATTAAATCAATAGTGAAATATAGTATGTTGAATATGTCGTTGGTACCTAGTTTATGTTTAGTAAATCAATATACAATGATTTGTAAAGCAGGAAAGTATTGCTTATCTGACACAAATAGGCCATCAGAACATTAGAGATTTTTAGAACAAAACCTATTAAATGTAAAAATTTGACAGTTTTTTTACAACAAAACGATATTGGTAAAGATTAGCAAAAAATAGAATCCACACATGTAAGTTGGTTTTGCCAGTTGATAATTTTACGTATTTCTGTTACGAGACGAAGGATAATACGGAATATCGGATAAACGTATGTCAGGTAAACAAGAACTACATATATTTACTGTAATTACAATTTTTGAAAGGATTGTGCAGTAGAAGTCGATTATAGAGAAGATTCAGTCATACCGCAGTAATTGTATGCCCATAATGCAAAACCAAAGGAATGGTCACACCTGGTATATCGTGGAATCACTTTCGTGCAGATAAGTACCAGTATCCTGTCCTCCAACACCAGTATTTTAATGGCCTTCTGCTGTATTTGTACTCAATGTATTTGTTTTAATTTTTCTGGGAAATTTGTATGTTCTATTGGAAAACCTGGAAAAATCAGGTAATCATTTTATCCATGTTCGCATGACACCCTGATATATGTTTGTATATGACGAAACAAGCGTTCAAACGTCGATTAAACCAAGTATATGGTTGCCTGGTTGAGTTTAATCCGTCAACAAGATTGCTCAGTCCTCCTATACATACATTTTGTTAGAACAACAAACCCCCATTGTTTTTGCGCTTTTAATACATGTTTCATACATATTTGTTTCGCCATATACAAACGTTTTATATGTTTGACTGTAGCAAACATTTTTCTCAGTGACCTTTGTATCGTAAAAATAACTGTTAGGAAGACTGCTTCATCTGAAAATATAACTACCTCAATACAGCTAAAGGATCATAGATGTAAATATCACAGAAAAAAAAACAATCCAACGGGACACCTGTTTAGTGCCTGGCATTTTGATGAGCGAGTCAGTCTCACCCTTATAGCTATCTTTACTACCAAACTTCAGATGATCAAAGCCTTGATTAAAGATCAGTACCCGCTGTTTACACAGGCGCAGCGTGGTGCAGCTGCAGAGTTAATAAAACGTGTATTCGCTAGCACTTGTAGTCACAGTTTAGACTGAATATACCTTCAATGCCCTTAAGCTACGCAAGCGTGAACGAGACAAACGTACTTGTGCCGAAGTATTTGATAGGCGCAAATTTACAATCATTTTGTCACATCACTCCCTGTACGTCTGTGTGCGCGTATTAAGATGCACTTCAGCGCAATCAGACGCAACGCAGCTGCAAATGTTTCATTGCATTCATAAAAGGCGCTATTTAATAGACCCCTAGGTTAGCGACGTCCTTACGAGGATGTGGAACGTAAAGTAACGGGGAAAACTTACATTCTGTTCATTTACAAATTTTAATTCTAGAATTAGGCCCCTACACATCCGACATTTTGACTTTATACTACAGCGCACCAGAAATACGTCAGTCGTGCAAAATTTATGTTCAAAATATGTAGCAAAATCAGTTTTCAAACATGCTCGTTTTTGTTTTTCCACGTTGACTTCGAGAAACCGGTCATTTTCAATTAATGATAAATTTCATGGTCTTTAACACAGGCGTATATCATTCGTCGTAATCACAATGTAATACCATCTCCAATCATTATTAATGGTATCACTGTAACGTATTTGTAATTATAATAAAACAGCTGTCTTAGCATGAGTTGCAATGCCAATAAAATTTTTTGTGTAAGCCTTTCGGCCTCTCTGCCCTGTTCTGCATCCCCACCAAATTTTTTTGAAACCTTCGCGGGGGCACGCACAAAAACTTACCAAACGTATTTTTGTAACACGTTCTGCCCCTTTACCCCATTTGCTCCCCATTTTCCTAAACTTATTTGTTTAGGCAGAAACCTTCGTGGGTGCACGTACAACATGGATGCACCCATGAGGGGAGGGGGCACTTGGGGCATGAGCCCTTTCATAAAGGAGCGAAGTTTTTAATTTTTTATATCAATGCATACGTGAACTCGAGTGCAGTACATGTGTTTTGAGAGGTTATTGCAAGAAAACTCTGTTCGCATGTGTCTGAACGGGCAAATGTAATTGTAATAGCTTAGTCGAGATCTACCTGCCTGTAGTTTGAAGAATTTATTATATCTTGTGCCCTCCGGAAGGCAATATTCTGGGTGCATTCCTGTCGTACAAAAACTCACCAAACTTTTATTGCAGTCGGATGAATGGTATAGGAACACATAGTAGACATACAAACAAACGTTCATATATAATGTTGATGCTAAGCCTGGTATATATAACTCGTAATCCAGTATAGAATTCCGTACCTAATTCAGTACAAGTAGCACTGCGGCAGTGTGTACCGCCAACTACGCTGATTCCTGATAGAATTACGTACTTAGTTTCACAGATAGAGCTCGTCCTAGGTTTCATCGTAGTTTATATTCACGCGTATGCGCAGTGCATAGTTTCAGCCACCGCGCATGCGACGTACGCCCGCCAACATACGGGATCCTCTAATAGTGGACGACGCAGCTGAAGGTTTGGTACGGTCCTATTACTCGCCTCATTACCACTTATCACCGGCACGACGTCTTCATCACGATAAATCAAGCCGGGCCTCGTCTTGTAGCAGCAGAGTCACGTCCACGTTTTAATTAACTCGTACTTCTGCGGTGGCCAGCCCGCGTCGCTATAATAAACATGCAAATTCTGCGGCGTGATTTGTGGCGGAGTGAAGTTACTGCCTCTTCTCGCCAGCCGGTATGAAGACTTACAAGAAGCCGACGTCGCGCGAATATTGTGTGTGTAACCTTACGGTGGATCGATCTGTACGTGGCTTAAGGGCGTTCACGTGACAACAATTCATTATTTAATATTTGCACGGCATAGTGAGCGCTTTATAGACGTTAATTGTGACTACATTTTCCACTTGTGAACATTTCTTAACTCTCATACTTTACCCATAGTGACATGACAAAGTCAATATTTGCAAGTTACGGGAACATGGTAATAACGGAAACCAAGTCTCTTACTCGTATGAAATAATTTACACTGAAATGAGATATAATGGTAAAATATTTAAAAACACAATGGTATTCCTTTGTACTTGTAAAAATATCTAAAAGTGATGACCATTTTCTTAATTTATGGCAATATATAAAACATTTAAAAATTAGTATTGTGTGGTTTTTAATATTTAAGCATATTGCCCATTATATCTCATTTAAGTGTAAATTATTTCATTCGGGTAAGACACTTGATTTTTGTTATTGCTATGTTCCCATAGCTTGCGAATTCTGACTTTGGCATGCTGCTATGGAAAACCTGTGAGAGGTAGAAAAATGTTTACAAGTGGAAAATGTAGTCACAAGTAAAGTCTATAAGCGCTCAGTATGCCGTGCAAATATTAAATGATGTATTTTTGTAACGTGAACGCCCTTAAGGGCGCCGCCTACCTGCGTGTTAGAAGCTCAGAAGTTACGGAACTATAAGGGCGACCTTGAAGCGCGCATCAAATGCCCCATCACCACAACGAGCTATGCGCTCGACTACCTTGCAAGATTCCGGCGTATTGTTACTATGGTACTTAAAGCGGTGTCCAAACAATTGTATTGGAGTGAGTGGGAGGATTTGGTGAGCTCGTAACATCGCTGATGAGGTGTGACATGAGGTGAGTATGGAGCAGCGCCGGAATGAAAGGGCAGAGGAAATGGGAGATACTCGCGAGAATCCGTAAACCAACGGCATCGACCGGCACGATTTCCACGTACGAAAATCCGGGGACCGACCCGGCCGGAAATTTTATTGTTGGAAAGTGTGTAGCAAAGTCTCAATTTAGGATTCACATAGATCCAGTCAGTAAATTTTGGAGAACGCTAGTCTGAAAGTGCCATGTTGAGCTATGTTGCAGTATCGCGTCGGCCAAGCGGTTCGGAACACTCGCCTCCCACCAAGGCGGTCCGGGTTCGATACCTGGATTTCCGCATGTGGAAATCGTGCCGGACGACGTCGCTGGTTGGCAGGTTTTCTCGGGGATCTCCTGTTTCCCACGCCCCTCTCATTCCATTGTACGGCCTCATTACATGTCATCCTTCGCGACACACAGATTGCCTACGGGCACCTAGTGATACATCTGTATTATGTGATGCGAAACCTTCGCGCTCGGGTACTATCCTTATACAATAATTGTTGAGCTACGTTGAAAGCCTTACAAACAATATTTTTAATGCGTATTGTCTTAACAATGTCATTCCGTCATTGTCCGAAGTGTAATTCCTTTTCGCACTTTGGCACAGTGGGTACATGTGGAATAGTTTCATTTCAATAAACGCATTTACGAACATGTTGTAAGCTAGGGCCACGATTTTGTCGCGACAATATTTTTGTCTCACTTTGTTTCAGTGTCTCTCGTGCACGTCGGCAGTTCTGTTTCAAGGTTATTGGCAGCGTGTCTATGTTCAGACACGTTTCTCATTTGACTGCACCAATCAGAATAAGATTATTGTGGGTCTATACGTTTATAATTTACCAAGGCAAGTGAAAGTAAAATCATCCAATCACAGACGATGTAGCAGAGCTGCAGATGTGCACATGACGCATCGAAACCAAATGTTGCAAAAATCTTTTCGCCATAAAATCGTGGCTCTAGAACGCATTTGAAGAGCGTGGAAGGTGACTCTCTAGAGAACACTGGTTCTTATTTATACTGGTTTTGCGAATGTTATTTTATTAAATATTGAAAGGGAGCAGATATCGTAAAACGGCTATACATACGGGTCAAAATTGTTTTTACTATTTAGTGTATTTTTTCAAAACAATGCATTCTATAAATCTGGCTAGTTATCAAATTAAAAAAAAGTCAGTAATCAGCCTAAATGTTTTAATACAGCGGGAAGATACAATCTGGCAGATAAAAGAAAGGACGATTGACTAATTCATCCTGTGTCACCTTCACAAGTAATGTGCCTAACAAATTTTAAGTGGCAAAGGTTACACTTGAAAGAATGGATGTTTTTACGCCCTTTTATTCGCTAGGGTGTCTTTTTTTTTTCAACCGTGCTTAGAGGATATTTTTGTTGTGTAAAGTTGATATTTGAAAACAAGAACCCATGTAGTAAATTAAATGTAAATATCGAGTTTCAAGTCTGTAGAACATAGTATAGTTAAAGAAGCGACAATATTCCTTTTAAACGCCCACGCATCCCTTATTGGGAGCTTATTTTCGTCAAATTCGCTCTTAGCTGATTATTATGTAGTAAAAGAAATACACCTGCAGTGTTTCAAGCCTCTATGATATATTGTATAAACTAGGGGACATTTTGCTGTTTAAACTCTTCGCAAGCGCCTGTACAGCAGAATATACCCCATAATAAACACCGTATATTTCCAACGAATTTGTGATGAGCGAGTCAGTGAGCGGTGCTTCGCTTTTATGGAAGTTGATTAAGGATGGAGTGCGTTAGTTTATTGTCGTGATAGCTTATAAAAAGTTTTATTGTTTTCCAATTTTTCCATAATCTGAATTATTATAATGGGAGTAACACTACCCTGAAAATCGACTTCAATGTATCATTTATTTCAATAAAAAAACAGATTGCCTTTCATAATTTTGACACTATTCAAAATGCTATTTCTTAATATCAAGGGGTACTTTATTTTATTCTTAAAAAAAACTGCATTGTACAGTAGATTTTTAGGGTAGCATTGCTTCCGCTATAAACAACTTAGCAGAAAGATTAAATGAAACACGTTTTTTACAATGTTTTCATAAACTATCATTACGCGAAATTAACACACTCCGTCTTCAACCATCCTGCTTATAATAAATATATAAATTTAAATAATACTAACATGACATCAGTTTACTTTATTAGTATTGTAAAATCAGTATAATAGTTAGATCTGGAAAATAACTGATCGGGTTCAAGATGGTTTACTTATTTGTACAGAAAAAAACCTGCCGGCCTCCATAGCATGGTCGGTAGCATGCCGGCCTACAGTGCATGGGGTCCTGGGTTAGAATCCCAGCATGGGCATGGACGTTTGTGTCGTTTATATACGTTTAGATAATTTATAAGTGGTCCTTTATTTAGCCGAACGGCATAAAACCGGGGACGTATAATAAACACACTAAAAAAAATTAAAAGTGATACCACGGAGTAAACAATTCTAATATCAACCGTGAATGTGTTTTTGATATTTAAAAACTAGATTACATAAATTAGGTTAGTGTAATTAGGTACTTTCACAACTTTTATAAAAACACAAGGCAATTTTTTTTTCGGGTGACACTAGAGTAGTTATGGAATAAGTAATGCAAATTTTTGTTTCAGTATTTAAAGGAGAGATTTTGTTATATATATATATATATATATATATATATATATATATATATATATATATATATATATATATATATATATATATATATATATATATATATATATATATATATATAT
>PNEQ01093582.1:12503-55803 GCA_003012365.1 Medauroidea extradentata | reverse complement strand
ATTAGTAAATTACAAGCATTTTCCATTCTAGCCTCTTAAATCAGGTATCATGATAAAACGTTTAGTTTTCAAAGTACATATTGTACTTGTGTCATTTATTGAAGGATTTTTTATAAATTGTATAGTCCACTCTATATAAGAAATCGAGCGTGCATTTCGCTGTAATGTTGGTCGGCATGTCGCTAGACGCCAGTCTCGGACTTAATCCAATCTCGGAAGTAGCTAACTTGGGTGTAGATGCCTGGACCACTGTTGTTAAGGCCCACGTAACAAGCTGTAGTCAGGGTCACCACGCCAATCTGAACCAAGTCTTCAACCAGTGCTGACCCTTCGTCGTTCTGAAAAAAAGAATGATAGAGTTATTTCTTCAACAGGTAATAGGGTGCTGATGTCTCGTATATAATATAAAAAGTATGTTTCAGAATGGTGAAATATATTTACGAATATTATAACTGGGGTATAAATCATTTAAATGTAAAATGGATGCTGATTTCGCTTTGACAATCAGGCTATTGTACGGTGTAATGTTTAATATTTATATCCTGTGGTTATGAGTACTGGGTTTATGTGACTAATAAACTTTTTAAGACTGTTTCAATGCAAAAAAATTTACGTGTTTTACTGGAAAATTAAAATTGTCCCTCTGACTGTTATTGTAAAACACCTTTACATATTTAAGTACAATTTTCGTAATTCCTTCTGCTTTTGAAAAAAATATATATATATAAATCGAAAAAAAAAAACATAAATCGAAAAAAAACATAAATCGAAAAATCAATTTTTTTGCCAAATAAATTGGTTTTAATTACTTATTTTACCAACGTACATTTATATAAATAAAGTATTTGCTTAAATTGTACTGTAACTGACTCCAAATTTTTTAAACGTCCTTAATACTAATTTCAGGCAAACTGGAAGAATGTTTTAAAACATGTGTTTAATTGCAAGCTTACAATTTATTTTTCGCAAAATAAGGAGAATTGACGTGTCTTTGTCCCTCAAAATATGTCAGTGGTGCAAGTTGTGGAATAAAAAAAAATTGTGGCATCAAAAAATCATGAAATTCAGGTTAAAATATGGAACATAAACTTCTCGTAGTTAGTTATATCGAGTTTTAGTTCATCGGAATCAAATATGGCGGCTGGCAAACCATTATGTCACTTCATGCAGAGTGTAGCTCTTCAGCATCAAACTGTGATCAATAGGGCCACGATTTTGTCGCGAAAAGATTTTTGCCCCACTTTGTTTCATTGACTCACGTGCACATCGGCTGTTCTGTTTCAAGGTTATTGGCAGCAAGTCTATGTTCAGACACGTTTCTCATTTGACTGAACCAATCAGAATAAGATTATTGTGAGACTGTACGTCTATAATTTGCCAAAGCCAGTGAGAGTAAAATCATCCAATCACAGACGATATAGCAGAGCTGCAGGTGTGCACATGACGCATCGAAACCAAATGTTGCAAAAATCTTTCCGTCATAAAATCGTGGCTCTAGTGATGATGATACATAAATGTATTCCTAAACCCTGTTCGCGGAATCCGTAGTCATACTAATAACATTCATTCTGACACGTTTTCTATATTCTACATTTTCACCCGATGTAACCTCATACAGACGTGAAGTGACGTGGCGGCTAATTTGATACGGGCAAAATTCGCCTCGAATTAGCTACCAGAGGCTGGTCCACCAAGTTTATTTTCTGTTGACAAGGGCTACGCTGCAAATTACATTGCAAGCATTTGTCATATTTTGATTTGCATTATTATGTTTTTTTTATGTTTAGCACATTATTCAGATACGAAGAATATCACTGTGTTATTACGTATTAAGGCCAGATGTACTGATAGATAAGCGTCCGTTGGTGCTAGGAACATTTTTAAATCGCGACTCGTATTATATCATATAATACAGTAGAATTAAGCCAATTGCGGAGTGATGAAAGCTTTATCAATATAAATCATTATAGTTACACTAAGTAATTAAAAGCTAATCCATTTAATTAAATCGACTGCACAACCTTAATCATGTTGCCGGCCTGATAAAATGCGGTCACAGAAATCGGAACATCGTCAAATTTGGGTGTCGTGGTGCATCGTTGCAACGAAGTGACTCGGGCGTTGGTATGGATAGAGACGTGAAAAATTCGCGGGTTCACCGACCTGTAGGCTAGTCTGCAAGAATATATGTGCACTCAAGCAAACAACAGTCGTTCGTTAGCTGCTCGCTGACACGGTCATATGGGCCTGCATTGAGTTACATTTTTATGCTTGGCTCAGCTATTTACACGAGGTGACAAATAAGTCAAGGACCAGCTAAGAAAGTGACGCGAACATACAGTTGGTGGAGTTATAGCTTGTACCTAAAAGAAAACGCGTATTTTTCATGTCCCTAATGGTGGAGCATACAGTAACCGTGTATAAAGTTACACACGCCTATATCGGCCCGTATGTGACAACATTTATTCCCGTCCGTTTATTAATTTGGGCGTAGGAATTACGCTGTTGCGTTATACCCAGCGTTCATTAATATTAAATGCTTTGCGCGGCTGGCTTTATTAGGAATCTAGTGTTCAGATATACCGAGGCATAAGTGATAACAGCATCCATTTTTCATGTTTTCCTTATTTTTTTACTATGTTGGTGTGCTTCGAAATAGTATCCATAGCAAGCGCAATGATTTTATGTACCCACGATTCTGTCGCATCAGAAATCAGTTTACTTTTTAAAAGTAAATGTGTTTGTGCCAAGTTTAATACTTTTGTCGTAAAAATCTTTACTCGGTGGCACTATACAAACAAGTTCAAAACCAGATGGAGGACGGCTTTAAGGCCTTGTTACGGAGTTTTGCAGTGATTTCGAAAATATTGTTTTATTGCTACCTAATACTCATATCAAAATTTCGCTGCACAGTTTTGACATCTATATGTTATAATTTGTAGCTGAATTTTTTTTGTAGAATTATACTGAACGGTTTTTTTTAGATTTCATTACCCAAAGTACCACGTTTTTCGTCGTGAAAATAAGCAAAAATGAAGGAAATAATTTTTTGTTGGCGAATGGTACATTATTTAAAAAAAAAAAAAAACGCGTTCGCTGTATTGTGCATCCTGTGATTGCAGTTCTGAAATGTAGCATTCTATTGTACATGATGTCCGAAAATGAATGTACTTTAAAAAAAATTAACATAGTCGCGTTATGGCATAGAGGAACCTTGTTAACATACAAAGCATGGAATACCACAAGCTTTATTGAGCGACTCAATGTAAGCACCCTTTGCGTTGCTTGCGCCATCGCTTAGCTGCGGTGTTATCAAGTGGATTAAGGGGCTTCCTTATCTACGCTTCAAGTGCGTTACAGCGAGTTACGATTATTCATATTTTGACGAAACTATTTAACACGCTTTATATTTGCATGTCTCCGAAATGAACACCACGTCTTACTATGTCGGTATAGTTATAAAATTCGGCAAGTTTATTAGAAACACAATTTTCGGGCCCCTCAAAATGACCAAAAAAGGTTTTTTCAGACTATCGTATTTGAAAAAGTTACAACCGGATTCTAAAAACACAACTATTGAAACAATCGTTTGACTCTGAACTATACAGCCGACAAATAAAATAATGTGGTTACCACATTAAGAATTTTCAAGTGCGATATTATATTTATATGATATAGTGTTAGTTTTGTAGACGATACTTTCGAGTACAGATTCCTCTTACGAAACAATTTTAGTTCGCATAGTTTTCTCATAACGGTGCGTCAAAGTCAAAATTTACATGTTCTGCTGTCATGCAAATAGTGAAAACTAATTGACTTACGTAAGTGAAGTAATTCACAGTGAAATAACATGCCACGGGCTACGTAATAAAATATTTTTTAAAAATCTAGTGAACTGTTTTAGTATTTTAAAAATTTTCTGAATTTTCAACTTTTTTTCCTGTACTTTTGCGATTTTATAAAAAAAAAATTAATATACCGTTATGTTCTTTTAAATACTTTATTGCATAGCTCATGGGATTAAATATCGCAGTGAATTATTTTATTCAAGTAGATCAGTGATTTTTACTATTTGCATGACAGTGTAACAAGCAAATTTTGACTTTGTCGCACCGTGTTGAGAAAACTACGAAAGCTAAAATTGTTTTGTAAGAGGAAACTATAATACTCACAAGTATCGTCTACAAAACGAACACTCTTTCATAAAGATATAAAATTATGATTTTATCGCACTTGAACACCCTTAAGACCCACTGGAAAATGCATTGTAGTAGAGCACTGCACGCCATCTGGGTAGCTTGCACGGAGAGGCGACAATGCGTTAAATACGTTGGTCAGCGGCAACCTTACCATTGTTACTTCACACACACAAAGGCAGCCTATCTAGGGAGGCCCTTGAACTCCAAACTGCCGCTGAAAGTTGCGCATGATTGTGTTCATTGACATAGTCTTTGCTCACTTCAGTACGCAGAATCCCTGTTCTTGGGTCGGCGCCCACGCCAAACAACAGTCACAAAAAATCTTCAACCGTTGCAGATGCAGTCACGCTTTGTCGGTCCTTTGCCGAACCCCCGGTTCAGGTGCAATCACGAAACAGAACAGGTACATTCATTTTCGGACATTCTGTGTGTATACAGTAAATTTTCTCTTGCATTGTGAGTGACATCACACAATGGTTAGAGTAAATGCTCCCAAAACTGTCAAAACGTATTATTTAAATAGTACCAAACAGTATAGCACTAGATCAATTTATCAACAAATTCTTGTACTTTCTCTTATTTACTGCCGAGTACTCTATATAGTTAGAGATGATTGTACACCGCGAAAATGTGTTATGTCTACAAGCCCTTAAAAACGCTACAGTTTCTCGTAACATGTATGATTGGGTGAGTCATTTCTGACACATCGTAGCTGTCAGCAGATCAATTATAGGCAGCAAATGTTAGTAGTGGGATTCTCAATTGCTCAGTCTAATAGCGTCTACTAGCGTAACAGCTCCACGCAAGGGAAAAGCCAGTGATCTTTTGATAAGCTTAACGTACGTTGAAATCCAGCAAACAGTAAAGATTTCCCGCGATATACCAGCATCTCTATCTGCAGTTAGAGCATGCAACAATTTTGTCGCGGAAGTACTTTGGAAACGTGAGGTTGCAATGCATCACGCACATCGACAGCCCTACTTCATGGCCAGCGATTAAGTGCTCCCAATCTCACATGTCTTGGGATTATACAATTAAATCACAAATGTATGACTGCACGATAACCTTATTCTGATCTTAGCAGTCAAAATAAAGACTTGCCTGAACAAAGCCAATAGTCATGAAGCAGAGCTGCTAGTGTGCGTTACGTAAATCTGGCAACAGAGTAAAGACGCTCACCGCGCATGCGCCGAGCTGCTCGTTCAAATGGTTGACACATAGCATGTATGTGCGGTTGTAGCCGGTTTTGTAGGCTGTCTCACACTCGTAGTCTGACACCACATACACCTTCGCGGCTAGTAGGTACGTTGGCGTCACTGGGTCCAGCTGCAACACGCATAAAACCACTGTCATACGCCAGCATCGCTGCTAAAGAACCACGTTGTTCTAACTCCTTATTTAGAAATTTTACAGGAGATTCATTACAGGTTTGCGGAACATATGTTTTATTTCACAGTTAAAATATTAACGCACGCTATAAATAGTGTTTATGTAATATCGTATTCGGACCCTGTTTCCAAAGTTTCATATACTATAATGCTAAATGAATACAATAAATAGCAGTGAATGTATACCTTTGCAATGGAGATAGCACAAAAAGTAGAACATGCTGGTTCTATACCTTCTGAGTTGAATATTCCTATTTCCTCTTTAATGTACTGTAAAATGAATGGAGTTAGTACAGACTAGCCACAAATCTTTTAAAAAAAAGTAAAAAAAAAAAATAAAAAAATGGAGCTAGAACAACATGGTTCTATATCAGCGGAATGTCAACCACTCCACTGCTGCTACAGGCACCACCTTCATGGCAACCAAAACATTACTTTTAAATACCCATATGCGAAAAATACCAACCTACTTCTCAACCACTGAGTTAATATTGTGAAACATATATAAAATAAATTTCAACGGAACAATTTTATGAATAATCATTCAGAACAACAATTTATACAAGCTAAATTTTTTACGGAAATTCGTTATGTCAATAATCATATAAGTTCAGTACTTAAACACCAATAATTTTAATGTGACAATTTACATTTTACAAAAATAACTAGATAAAAATTTTAGATAAATATTTTATGTGTAGATATGTCCAAGTTTAAATTTGAATGCAACTTGCTTCACAGGACTGTCTATGTACTTTAACTACTGAGATAAATAATGAATTTTATTAGTGATTCCAAAACATAACTCTGCGGTGGCTCCAAGTCAGGGTGGAGAGACCTTTTTGTGAGTGATAGTGAAATAACTTCTAGGACCCAGAAAACACTGACGATTACATTTTGCAGCAAGATTCATTACAAACTAAGTTAATATTAATTACATTTGTTATTCAGGACACAATTTATGACATTCTCTATGTCCAGAAACGGCCGTATAATAACCTGGGTTAAATTGGACACGAAAACGTTTGTGGCAAAATGTTGTATGACATTTTATGCACACAATGTGGCAGCACAACACGGGGAAAATTCCTTCGTACGCCCCACGTTCACGTAGTATTTTATGTATATTACGTCGAGTAAACGTTGAGTCATGTTTGAAATGCTCAAGATTTAAACGTACATAATATGCAAATCAGTACAGCAGTAGTAATACAAGTAAGAAAGTTTTGCAGCAAAAGAGTGGACTAAATCCGTGCAATGTTGCCACATTGTTAGGGCCCGGTAGTTTTCGCGAAAAGATTTTTGCAGCACTTCGTTTCAGTGCCTTACGTGCGCACCTGCATATCTGCTTTGTGGTCAGTGATTGGATGCCTTAACATACAACGTCTGGAAGTTAAACCCGCAAATCACAGACGTGTTGTGTCACAGTTATCCGTGTACTGATTGGCACAGTCAAATGAATAATAACTCTGCGCAAAAACACTCTGCCAATTATCATGAAGTTGAGCTGCAGGTGTACACGTAAGACACTGAAACAAAGTAGGGCAAAAATCTTTTCGCGAAAACTACAGGGCCTTACTCATTGTGCAAGTAAAATGTCTTTGTAAAGCTTTTTACCATCAACAATTTGGTCTCTAATATTTAACCCTGTATTCGCAAGGTGTGGTTATTATACGGCTGTTTCTCGGGATTCTTTATTTCCTGAGGAAATTTGGACCAGTAACGTACATGCAAGAAAAATTACAACTGAATGTCATGCTATTAGGTGCAGGGTAAAACCCGCTATTTCCTTGAAGCTAATGCTAATTACAATTTATCAGAAAGTATGGAATATTGATTATTGTGGACACCAGTTTGCACGTCACTGAGTTCATGTGATTTTGCTTTCCGAAAACAATAACAATGGCGTATGGCGCAGGTTATGGTTTCGTATAGTCGGTGAAGTTGTAAAACCTCGTACGCTAAAACTGGTAACTCTTCATGAGGAAGGAATAAATAACTATGTAGAGTACTTTCTTCATAAATAATTTTTTTTACACTTTGTTGTTGACGCTGATTATTTTCTTACTTATTTATAGATCACCACCGTAAGACTTTAGCGACTAACCGTTGTAATTTGTTTTCACATCTGCGCCAGAGAAAATAATTGGGGTTAATATATTATTAATTTCTGGTAGGCTTTCCGAATTTTTTTTATTAAACTGTCTACCATTCCTATTTGTAACGTCCGTTACGCTAGCAGTCGGTATCTAGCCACGTGTTAGCACGTGCCATGCCTGTGCAGTGACGTCACGCCAGTAAGATATTATTTCACGGTCACGTGATAATTGCCTCGCAAACTGCTACTTTTAACTGAAAATAAGTTTACTAACTAAGGACCGCTGTTTATACAATAAAAATGAAATTAATTTCAAATGTTTAAATATGTGTGATTGCAGTGTGATATGTCCTGTATCGCAAATTGCACGATCTCGTGGATAAAACGTAAATAGTAATAATATTGAAAGGGATATCAGATTGGAAAAGTTTCATAAAATTTAATTTCTACTGCCCCGCAAACAGTAAACTGGATGATTCGTAAACTGCCCCCAATGTCATATCCCACACCCAAATAAACGCAGTGTTCAAATACAAATTGCGAACAAAAGTTAATACAGTATATTTTAATCCAAGATGGCGGTGGATAAGTAGGATGTATCTGGTACTTACAGTCGCTCCCCAGCCAGCCACGACGGCCTGTGCGCCGACGGCCACCACAGAAGCAGCTGGTGCGAGCTTTACAGGTTGCAAGCGGCTGCCGAAAACGAAGGCCGGTGAAACCTACAAACACACCATTCCTCTCACTCAATGTGTCTTGTGCTATACTTAAACTTCAAGCCACGAGCTCCTGTTAAATATTGTTTTGTGAATACCTCTTTTTTATTCTAAAACATTGTTTTGTTTTAGTCGATAACTAGCCACACTGTACTCTTTACTACAGAATAATCAAGCAAAATATTAAGGGGTATTGATCTCTACCACCTTGGATTTATCTGTTTCTTCTCGATAACTTCTGTTTCAGTCGATATATCACAATGTTTGTCACGATAAGGCATAGATACAAACTTAATCGATTTTCTGTAATTGCTGGAACAATAATATATTCATTATTTTGCAACGGTAAACAGCTGAAAAGGAAACATTGCTTTATTTACGGGAGCGACTACAAAGGCCGCAACATTAACATAAACAATGCCATATGGATTCCAAAAAGTGAATGAAACAATAAAGTATGCATTTTCAGCGTGAAAAAAGTAAAACAATGTGTCTATTCCCTGATTTATAATAAAAACCGTAAAACCGATCGACAGGGATCAATACCCCTTAGTAAAAACCATTTTAAATTTTCCAATGTTTCGCTACCCGCCTGTGTTCCTTTTAAGATCTGAATACTGATACATAAAGCAGTTTAAAAAGGAACCTGCAATCATAAAACGCTATTGCTTACTAACGCTCTTTCATTTATACAGATTTGCGATGGTAACTTTTTGATCCTAATGAAAAGAACATGTTGAAAAACTGATAAACAGTTTTGCTGTCAATATTTTTTTTTTCTAAGAAGCCAATTTTTTTCTACATAAAAATATGGTTTGAACATTTTCAACAGAACTGGGTGAATGATTTACGATACATAATGTTTTGGCTTCAATATAATTCTTGCAATACAAAAAAAAAACAGTAGAAAAATGGAACTTGACCTAACATGCAAACCACTTTTTGGCCGTTACCGAGTTAACCAGAACAATCACGCATTTATTTATACTTCCAAACATCTACCCATTCTGCGTATCACAACACACGTTATTTATTAATGCCGAAAACAATTAATTATCATTGCCTGTCATGGAACCATATGTTTAATTCAGACAAAATTTTAAATTAATTTCGTACAACAAATAATAATGTCCTTAATATTGTAACAAAATGAGCCTACGTTGCTATAGTTTTGTTGGTATAAACATGTATCTTCGTACTAAGCATTTAGAAGTACGAATTTTGCAATTAAAATTTTGCATTTAAAGTATTAAAAAAATAAAGTTGAGATTAAATCAAGACAGAACATCGAACTTAAAACCAGAAGCGTGTGGTGAAAGTATTACAGAGATGATGGTTAGAGATGACGATACATCGAGAAAATATTTGAGCCGACATACCCTTGAAAACACTACAGCTTCTGGGGTCATGTATGATTGGTTAATATACAGCTGACACAACGAACCTACCTGCAGTCCAGTGTCAGGCAGAAAATATTTAAATAGTTAGATTCTTATTGGTTCATTCAAATAGTGTAACGGCTGTATGTACAAGCGGTAGCCAGTAATATTTCGATAAGCAGAACGTACGTTGAATTTATCATATTTAAAGATGGTATAACGCAAAAATGTTTGTGTTAACATTCCCATGAAAACAATGTAGATTCTTGTGATATGTATGATTGGGTGATAAGTCGCACACAGCGTAACTGTCTGCAGACAAATAATACTCATCAAATTTGCAATAGCGGGAGACTGTCCGGTCAGCGATGAGAAAGAAGAAAATACGCAGGACAAAACACGAATATCTAGAGAACCGTTAATGGCCCGGTATCTTCTAGCCAATATATTTTAAGTGTCTTTAAAAAAACAGCAGGCAATTTTCTTTTTAGCGACAGATAACAGCTGTCCAGAAAAGAATACCGAAATGTTTACGACCTGGTATTTTCTTGCCAATATATTTTAAGTGTCTTTAAAAAGACAGCAGGCAATTATCTTTTAGGGACAGATATGTGCTATTCAGAAAAGGATATCAGTATGTTACTGACCCGGTATATTTTTGCCAATATTTTTTAACGGTCCTTAAAAAGACAGCAGGTTGGTACATTTTTCGCGACACGTCTGCTGTTTGGAAAAGGACACAACACATTTTAACTGTTTGGTATCTTCTCGTGAATATATTTTTAGTGTCCTTAAAAACACAGCAGACTGGTGTAATAAATTTCGCTACTGCGCCGTTAACGGCCCGGGATATTTTTGTCGATTTCTTTTTAAGTGTCCTGAAAAGACAGCAAACGGACGTCTTTTTCGTGACGGCTAATGTTTATCTTGTGACAATTAGTATATTTTCACTATGGTTTAGTGCTATCTCGTAAGTTCAGGTTTGCACGACTGATGTAGAGGCTTAATTGGAAATAGGTGCCTAGTGAATATTGTTATTTATTGTATTTTAGGCTGTGTATTTATATGTTAAATGTCTTATAATTACGGTTAGGACCTATGAAATCATATTGTTTGGTAATGTGTTTATATGTTAAATGTATTATAATTACGGTTAGCACTTATGAAATCATATTGTTTGGTAAGTAAACTTTTCAATATTAAAACTGTGCCGTCTTAAAATTTTTACTCAATATTTTCATTTAATATTCATTATATTGTCTGTTGAGACAGAACAAGTTTGTCAGTGATATTTATATTGTCATTTTATATAAAGTGTTTGTTGGTTTTTTGGGAATTTTAAAATTTTAATTTGCTTTATTATCCCGGCCATACATGCACACGGCCCGCCATGCCAGCCGTTTGCTTGCTGTAGCCACAGCGCTCGCTTCTTGCTGCACGTCTCAAGCCGCATGTAAGATAAGTTTCTGCTGTATCCGCTACAGTCCCACGCTCTGTAGCGACGCCGTTCGCTGTACTCTGTACCACCCCCACCCCCGTTCAGTTAGTAAGAAAGTGCTTTGCACGGTACTTGTACCCTCATCTTTGGTAAGTGTTCCCGCCGTGAGAGCCCTTTCCTTTTTACTCGTCACGAACGTTAATTAAATTTTCCCGTTTTTGCCTCTGTTCACAGAGGGTGCAAGTCCTAGATGCAAGTGCAATTCCTAGATGCAAGTGTTAGTCCGAGATTCAAGAAATAAATGCAAGAAATAGTTGCAAGTTGCTAGTTGCAATTTTCAACTATTCCCTGTCCAGTTCACGATGTTCGTGGCTCGACTGTCTGCTAACCAGGCAGACCGAATTGGCCACGGCGTGATGTCACCGCGTCATTCTACATGGCGATAAGTAGCCGCCTCACGAACTTTATTTTTTTTATAATGACTATGGAAGCTGCAATGACGGTAATGCGTCGTATGTTACTCTCTTTCTCAACATTCAACATAAACGTGTCTGTTGTATTAAATATAAATGAAAAAGTAATCTAAAGTATTTGTTATAGGCTATTATGTGTTTTATTTAAATATTCAAACTAAAATTTGTTTGTAAGGGGCCCCGTTTGTATAAAAGCAACTATTTCAAATATTAATATATTGGTATGTGCAAACTTAACAACCAACCTTTTGTAAAATCAAAACTTTAAATTTTTATATAAAGGTTTCTGGCAATTGAACGTATGTTTTATTTCATTTTTAAATATAAATATCCTCTGGGAATTATTCTTTCAATTTTAACTGTAATGTTAGCTCTACATGAGCAGCAGTCGTAGGTAACAGCCTATTTTGTGTCCGGTCTCCCTACCAGCACACATTTCAAGAGTCAATGTTCAAAGGCTATATAATAAAAACTAGATACAAAAGGGGAGATTGCGACAAAACTGCAGTACAGGGAGCGCGATGAGTGCGGCAAGGTAGACACCAATGCTCAAATGAGGGGAAGAAATAACGGCGGAGGAGGAAGTGACGGATAGAGGGAGTGTGGAACAGCTGAGTGTGGACGGGTTGACTCAGGGATAGTCTGGTATGACGTGAAGAGTATGAGAGGCATATATTTGTGAATGCACGTTAAGGCAGAAGTGGAGCTACGAGTGTTCGAGGTTTTTTAAAGCCTTACTAGTGCCGATTGTATTATATACATTTGGCACTGTTTTCATGCTTGGAAACTACGGAACCAAGACGCGTCGCCGTACCTGGGATCATTCAACCAAGGACATCTAGACTTGAACTTCCAAGTGGTATGATAATGTAGATTTCCTGGGTCAAGCGAGAGCGGCCTTGAAATCAGCTGGTTTTGGTGAACAACGCAAGTCAAGATAACATTCGGCCAATTTATTTACTTTCTATTTCCTCCAAGTAGGACAACGTCTTCCCGTAAAGTGGGCTATGGAAGTTTTGCCACCAGTTACCTATGCTTATGATATTCGCTCTGACATTTCACTCGTGGTTACAGTGTAAAGAACTATATTTGGTAGAAAGTTTAAAGAACTATATTTGGTAGAAAGTGTAAAGAACACTTAGATTATGTGCACAGATCGTAATGGACTCGGTATAGAGATATAAGGAATCCATAGTGTTTGGTTAACTCATGACGTCATGTGAAATAAATGAATAGAAAGTTACATTTCTTGACTTATATTATGTTTCCTTTGGCCCTTTACCGTTAAAGTTGAAACATTAGAGGACTTTTCAAATGAGTTATAAATGTGTCTGTCTTATATTAGGGAAAAGGGGGGAGGGGCCCTTCATTTTGGTGGATATGGGTGGAGCCGATGAGTGGTCTTTCCCTAAGAGAGGGCGACACCTCAATCTACAAAATACATCTTACTGTTAACTGCCTGCTGTCTTTTATCATGTTGTAGATACTTAAGTACGGTTCGGACAACGGGCGGACATCTTGCTGACAGTTAACCATCACTTTGTATTTGCTGGGGAGTGTCATAAAACTGACATCTAGTGACTGTCTATTTAAAGAGAGTAAATCTGTGTCTGGGAAAAGACATCATACCGGTAACAGGCCGGTATCTTTTTGGCGATGGTTTTCTGAGAGTCATTAAATGGACATCTACTGGTTGTCTTTTTAATGGCAGCTTATCTGTGTCGGGAAAACGACATCTTGTCGGTATCGGGCCGGTATGTTTTTGGCGACAGTATGGTGAGTGCCATAAAAAAGACATCTACTGGTCGTCTTTTTAATGACAGCTTACCTGTGTTTGGAAAATGACATATTGTTTGTGTCGGGTCGGTATATTTTTTGCGATAGTGGCTTAAGTGTCGTACAAAATACTGTGGGCCACTGTCTGTTTAACGACAGTTAACATGTGTCTGGAAAAAGATATATTGCCGGTAATGGGCGGATATTTTTTGGCGATTGTCGGGTTAGTGTCGGAAAAAGACAGCGGGCCGCTGTCTTTTGATTCAAAATTGTTAGTGTCGGAAGAAGGACATCAGGTGGGTGTCTTTTTAGTGACTGCTGACTGACGTCTGGAAAAAGACAAGAAGCCGGTGTTGGCCCGCTGTCTTTTTGTATTCTGCAGACACTGGAGGACAGTTCAGACAGCGGGCACACGTCTTGCCAACAGTTTGTGTTTGCTCGGTTATCATTGGGCCACAGTTTATAAACACATCCTGCGGGACTTTGAACAATTAAGTTGACACATGAAACAATGCCATGATCCGGAACCGCTTGTCAATTGCTAGTATAGATAAAAGCCAGTAGCACATCCCAAACACTAAATCATATATAGGACTGGGGATTCTAACATCCAAGTCACTACAACCGCGGAATTTTCGTGTCACAACCAATTATGTACGTCATTTCTAGCACAACAAATGTAATGTCGCTAGAATAGTAACTTCTGATAGTATCGGATTCAACATACGTTCTTCACGAATAGTATTTATTTTTGCAAATATTTATGATTATTTTACTTGGAACAAAACTGATCACGTAAGTATATGATTTAAGTTACGTAAATCTTAATGATTTTTGCATCAGTATATGGAATATGATAACATTTAGACTAGAAAAAAATGATAGTTCGACGGCAAATGTTTCTGAGTGGGGAGCAGAGGTACCTAACTTCTGACTATGATATTACGGCTGGTGGAGACCAAGGCTCTCAACGACCACATATTCACGCCCTGACATACCCGTTGCACATCGACCATCCAGGTAGCTAACTTGGACGTAGCATTTTACCTTGACTTTTGTATCATTTTTGTGCTCGCCCGCCATCTTGTTGCAGGTCTCCGGAGATCACGGTCGAAATTCGAGTTCAAGTTAGCGACAAATATAGTCTATGTGCTACGGGAATGACAGATCACAAGTGTTGCCTCGGTTGGCGTTTAGCTACTTATAGTCATAGAAATCATAATCGAGATATTAGCGTTCTAGCTTCCCAGACAGAATCTTATACCACTGAACAGATATTTTCTATTTACTATTTGTGTTATTACTATGGTTTTTTTGCTAAAAAAAAGACATTGTACTCAGTAATTTAACTCTTATAATTTAGGAGAGGAAAATTTCGAGAATTCAGTTACCTGTATTTTAGAATACACTCTTATGTATATTCAAGCTCCGTCCATTCTTTTATTATCTGCAGTTCCAGTGAGTGAAAGCAAACATCTTACATTGTTAAAATTTGGTAGCAGCTAATGGACAAATGGTTGAGGCTTTAACATACACAGGACAATGAATTCTATCTCATTGGTCACCAAACTCAAGAAATTTCCCTTTTTCTTCTTATGGTACAAATTGATTTTTATATGGCGATTTGGATTCCGCCGTTACCTTCAAGAGAGCCATGTCATTGGACTGAAAAGTCGCACTCATCACATATTTTGGATGTATGATGATTTCATCTAGAGTGTAAACATTTCCCTCGTCGACATACGTGCTGCCAGCTCGGACTGTGTACATATCGGTCAGGTTCCTGCAAACATACACATCAGTCTGTTACACATGTGGCTGTGACAACGCTCAAGATAACATGATGTGATTTTTATATGATATTTTCTGAAAGAGCGTTAGGAAAAAAACATTGAAGATACGCGTACCCAAACACTGATTGTTTATGTAATACAGAACCTTTGAAGTCTGAAATTGCTGTAAAGGAAGCCTACATTACAGTGAGGAGTGTAATTAACTTACGCAAATAAATATTACTTCATGTGGTATGTTACTCGATATCTAGAATAAACAGTATTTTCGTTAATGTTTCAGCATTTATTTTTATTTATTTATTTATTTTTTGTTTGGCCTTAATTACGTTGCCTCGAACACCACAATGTCTTGATAGAGGTACAAAGGTGTAAGTATGTCATTTGAAGTAACGACCAATATGATTTATCATACTTTATTTATGTGTTTGTATATTTTATCTGCGGCTAAACATGATTTCTTTTTCTTTTATTATGTCACATGTCGCATTCTTGGTTCTCTGGGACGACACGGCACTCCTGTGCATTATGTCTACAATGTTCCACTTAAATATTGACGCCTATTGCAAAAATTTCTCAAATAAGTTATGCAACACAATCCCATTTATTCTCGACGTTCTCGCACACATATTGTGTAGGCTATAAATGTGTCTATAACAATTGTTTATATATTAAACCAAGTTAATAATATTACCACTTATATTCAATAGGGGCCACAGTGGTGGAGGGATCTGGGCGATCCACGTTTGATCTCCGGCGGTATGCATTACTTTCGGAAATATGAACTACGGAACTATGTTGTGTGTATATTGTTGACGCTTTCATTGCAAGAATATGTTAATTAACAATAAATGTAACTAACGGCTGGCTTTTCTAGAGTAGTAGATTGCTGTTATATTTCAACGATTCTTGCAATAGGAGCAAGTTACATACTAGAGGGATAATTTGGACATACGCCATTGCAGCGATTCCTGATCCTAGATATTTGGTTAGCGGAAAACGTTAGTTTTCTCAGTATACTCCCGTTTTCTACGTCCTTTACATTTTGACAATTCTCTTCCTTAGAGCTTCATTTCGTGTCATACGTAGGGTTACACGTACACCTACGGGTGGCCAATCAGAAGCCGACTCTCAGGGTAAGATGTTCTGCCCTCGGGTACACTCTCATGAAGAGACCGCCGTGGCCGAATGTCAGACCATTCGCCTCTCAACAAGGCGATCCGGGTTCGATTCCCGGCGAGGACAGTGCTCGGATTATCGTGTGTAGGAATCGTGCCGGACGATGCCGCTGGTTGGCGGGTTATCTCGGGGATCTCCCGTTACCTCTGCCCCTTCATCCCGACACTGCCCCATACTCACCTCATGTCACCCCTCACCAGCGCTGAAGACCTCGATGTTGAGCGCTGACCAAAATCTCTCACTCACTCTTCATAAAGCCTACTATTTTCTGGAGTGCAAGGTTACGTGGCAGACAGATTAAAGCGAACACGCCAGTTTGTGAACGACGTAAAAGGACGAATCGCATTTCATGCAGAAGATACTCGTACCATAACTTAATACTCAGGAGAGTAGCTGAAAAATTGTCTAAACAGGAGCATTATAATTCACGATTGTGTGTAGCTATATATTTTTACTTAGTGTTATAAGGTTTTCATTGAAAGGTAAGGGATAAATTATATTACCTGCAATGAATTTTTTTCCTTAAATTTTTCATAGCAATGCTGAACGTATTAAGACATAGATAATAAGCCCAATATTAGTTATCGTGGTAATCTGAGCCTCTAGTATCATAATAAGAAACATAATTTCCCTAAAAACGTGAATTAGGAAAAGGATAAACTTTCAGCGTGATGATTGATACAAAAATTTTTCAAAGAAAATTTTCGTAAAAAATTGTATGGAGAGAAACTGAATGGGTCAAGTTAGGAACCGCCTAAGTGACATTTTTATCGGATCTTGTGTTAACGACCACCGCGCCGTTATAAAACCAACGGTGGATATTGTGAAGGCAAAAGGAACCCAAGTAACAAAAGTGTAGTGGTGTAAAGATGGGGAAAAAATCTGAATCAATTCAATAAATGCCCATGTACAATGTATATGTTGGTAACCATGTTCGTTTTGGTAGAGACTGTTTTAGTTAATTACCTTACAAACATTCCAAAGTATTTTCTGTGAATGTGTTTTGTGTAGTGTGTGGTCAATGTAGTAAGGGTTGATTGTAAGGTTTAGTGTGCGGAAAAGGAGTGTAATATGAGTGAGAGTGAATCAAATGAAAGTTCTGCTGAGTCTTCCAAGAATGAGAAATTCAATGTTAGAAGAAAACGAAACACAGAAAAATGGAAAATGAACTCAACACAAGCGAAAACGGCTAAAGGAGAAGAGCGTGTTTGTTGGATAGGGCTACAGGTTCCTAACAGATAAACAGGATGAGATTGTGGGTAAGTTTACTATTGTTATACTAAGGTAGGATAGGTATTCCTGGGTGAAATACTTCAGAATATAGGCCTATGCCCAATGAAATAACCACTTTGCTACCCTATTAGTGTGAACTATAAACTAAACCAGTTAAAAGCATGTACCACACATACACTTATTGTGTACTTTCAATACCCGTTAAACATAAGGAACATGTATTACTATGAACGAAACAATGATAAAATAAACATTATGAATGTTGTGGGTTTGGGGGCGGAGGTTAACGATCCTACTTGGATTATTTAAAAATCTCACAATGCCTGTATTCGATTCTTTCATATGCAAAAGAAAATGATTCAATAAACTTACCGAGACAGACAGATAAACAGTTCTTCAAAGTTTCTGTGGTTTGGGTTCAAAATTGGCTCAAGAGGTTTAACTTCAAGGTGGCATACGTACATAACCTGTCAAAAGGAAGTGGCCAAATGCTGTCACCCATAAGTCAGCATCGTATTATCATTTTGATAGTAAAGGAGTTGAAGTGTTTGTCGCACAACATACTGTAGCCTCCATAGTGTTAAGGAGGTCAGAATCAAACGATTGGGAAATTTGAAATCGAAAAATACTGTGCCTACTGTCTAATGCATATAGAGAAGAAAAACTTGGTTTAATGAACATTAATATTTAAAGGTTTCCCACATACAAGTCACACTACTACTCTAATGCAACATACTATCTCACCAGCAAGATGAGTGTTGCTAAAATTCACCGCCTATTTTTGGAGGCACATTTTTCAAGCTGTTTTGAACGCGTGCAACAAGGTACCGATCGAGGCAAAGTTTGTTGTGTGCCCATACATGTTTACAGAAACTATTATATTGGACATTTCAATTTTAAATTTAGTAGGCCCAAGACCGATGCTTGTAATATTTGCGAAGAACTGAAATGTAAGCTGAAAACCAATCTAAACCAAGCAGATAGGAACACGACTGAGAATTGCTTTAAGTTATATAAAGTAATGTCCAATGCCTTTTACGGAAATCTAAAAAAAAGCACAGCAAACCGTTAAAAATGATGCAGAGTGTCCCAGTACCTCACCTGCCTGTGAATAAGGTATTTTATGTTAGACATATATGGCTGTATACTCCACCATTACCACCAAGGGAGTGATCAAGCATTTTATTATATGTGTTGTCTGCATGTCATGCACTGCATGGTGCGAATGACGTCACATCTTGTTTAAACCACTTTATACAGGATAAAGTAGGGCTTCAGTGCACAAACCTTTAGCTGTTCAAAGATGCCAGTGCAGGACAAAACGGGAACCATGCAATGGTGCGATATCTAATGACACTAGTTAATACGTCCAGATTTCAAACTGTTCCGCATTGTTTCCCTACTCGAGGACACTCATTCCTTCAATGCGATACGGATTTTGTAAAGCTTGGTAGCCTTAAAAAGTTGAATCAATGAGTAGGTGTTCCTGGGCAGTGGATAACATATTTTGGAGAAAAAAACAATACAACTGTGTTCACATATATCGTGTTTTGTGACTTTTCACAGCATTTTGTGCCTTGTTTTAAACATTTTGTCAAATCCAAGCGTGACTGTTTTGCTGTGACCAAGTATAAAAGGTTTATAAATATATATATATATATATATATATATATATATATATATATATATATATATATATATATATATATATATATATATATATATATACCAAAGGAAACAACAGTGTTCATGTTTCTGAAACGTCAGATGGTAACGCTTGGACTTCGCGTAATTTACTTAAAGGGAGATATTCTTTTACACAGCCAGATATGCCAAAACCTGATATGCCTACAAAAAGGATGTACAATGACACCTTTACAGTTCCTATCAAGAGTGAAAAATTTAATGACATTAAAAACCCCATAGTTACCTAACTCCGAATGACGTTGCGATATCCTGGCCAGGGTGAAGCAATTGACGAAGATGCACAAGAGTAGGATATGTAGGCCTTTAGTTTCCTGTTTTTCCACATAATGACACGGTTTTAGTTAGTACTCTATTTAAAACATTGTTATTGATCAAAACTGATTGAGTAGTTAAATTATGTAACAGCGAGATAGATGGGTAGACATAGTTCTCGAGGTCACTGGCCTCATGGTAGAAAATATTGTACAATCGTCACATAGGTGTGTTAACAATTTTCTAAGTACGTGGCTTATTGTTGTTCAAATAAAAATTCTAAACTTGCGACTAATTACGACTTTTAATAATCATTAAGTCAACACTAAACACTAACCTCATTTTTTTCCCCTCGAAAATAATGCTGCAGAGAAATCACATGTGTAAAAGAATGCAATGTATCTTAACTTCACCATTCTAAAATATATGTTATAAATTATTTTTTGCCTCTGGCTTTAATGTCGATGAAATAAGGAAGAAGGCACCAAACCAACAATTTAATTTTTGAGAGGTGGACACATTAAAGTTCTTATCTAGGGAGGCTGCGTTAGTGTGGGAGGCACAAAATCGATAACGCGGTAAGGGCGTTGTCAGCCGGCGTATGTAACGTAGTATCGTCTCAACGCGCCTGCCACGCAAATGGCGTGCGGGCCTTTACTATTAATCATTTTCCTATTTGACTTTAAGCGGAGAACGTGTCATTTTATTTATGGAAACAATAGCTTAAAGCCTGAGGCATGCTTCTATAATGGCGTTTTTCGAACCCAGCCTATATATTTCTAGTTACGGCTGTCTGAAAAGGTTGTTTTTAGCCATTTTGTGGGGCCTAAAAATCATATGTCTAATAAGCTATACTAATTTTTTAAACTTATAGCAACGTTTTTTGAAGTGTGCGTTATTTTCGTAGACATACACGTGTAATGCGCGTTGAGTAATTTTCTCAAAAAATTATTAATCGCAACACCCTGCAAAGCCTTTTCAGCGCAGGTAGATAGGAACCTTAAGGAGAAAAAGAAGCTTAGAAAAAAAAAGCAAGTGAAAACGAAAATCCTCTAAATGTTGCTACCTTCTGGCAGGGTCACAATGTGTGTAAGAGAAGGCCAGGGCGAAGTTTGAGCCGGTTGCAACGACTGGCGGACTGAAAAATGTATGAAGTGAAGTTGATATGAGTGTGGAGTAGCTGAAGAGCAGTGGAATGAGAGAGGCGGGGAAAGGAAAGGAAGTTCCCCGAGAAAACCCGCCGGCCAACAACATCGTCCGCCACGTTTCCCACATTCGAAAAATTCGAGATTGAACCCGTCGGGAATCGGGCCCGGATCGCCTAGGTGGGAGGCGAGAGGTCTAATCACTATACCACAGCGGTCCCTAAAAAGAGTAATAGCTCATAATATGTTAATAAATTAAGAGCCAAGAAACAGCTTATGCGCACAGTTGGACTAGGGTACGTACGTATATACACAGATTGCAGCAGTGAGGACCCAGTTGTGTGCGATGATGGAACCACCGCATAGGTTCACGTTGGTCGTAGCATCCCGAACAGTTACCTGCAACATTCCACAGCTATTACAGCTAAGTGACCTTTACGTACAACAAACCACGAGGTCAGCCTGATTAGGAAAATATTTCACTTCTAGGCGTGGAAACAGTCATAGAAATAGTGTTTGTAATCGTCTAATCAGTAGGGAAAGGAATATTTCGCTAGTTTATTTACATGCATGATAGAATGGACTCTCCTGTGTACAATCAAGCTCTGGCCACTTGTCCGCTAGCTGCTCACCAGTGGCGTATTTAGAAACATATTTGGAGGGGGAAGCCCCTTACGTGATTTTATGGATTGTACAAAGTACCAGCCACCTCAAAAGTGTGGTCGTTTACTGTTACAGAACATTAAAAATAACATACATACCAGTAGAACACATTAAATGTACTTGGATCATCATAGAATAATACTCCAGTTTCCTTGAGGCGACTATACATACTTTGGCTACATAATGTGGAACATGATTTGTGCCTCCCCCCCCCCCCATCCTTCAGCCCGGTTGTCACGAACCCTTAAATCTGTCATTGCTGCTCACGGGAACAACAGATGATAATGAACGAACAGACGGGGAGAGTGGATTACAACATGCGAGTCATTTAACTCCCGATTATTTTCCCTACCTGTAATTCACGAGACCATGAATTGTTGTTGGGATATAGACTTGGCGATCGAGTTAACCTGAGCAAACCTATCTAATCCCAGTAATGTGCTTAATATTTTAGCCTGAGGGGATTGCTTACAATTTAACGCAATGCCAGTAACTGGGAGAGGAATCAGCAATACCTTTACCAAGGAAACATCCTAGCAATCGCATAGAGTGATTTCTGGAAACCACGCTCTAAAAATATGTTGTACTTTAATTACAATAAATATCCTTAGAAACACATTTTCCTGTGACATTTTTGCAAACATACAAAGTTTTTTTTACGCAGAGTATATGTTTGTAATTTACAAGCCTTGTATTTTTACTAGTAGGCTAGTGTGGAAAGTTACATTTTAATTATTTATTTTATTCTGAACATGAAAATGATTAAAGTTGGAAAATAAAAAGTTGTACCAATAATTTTATGTGTATTTATTTTGACTTAAGGAAAGTTGGCGTATGTACCGGGAATCGAACTTACATCCTGCACGTTGTTAACCGCGCACTTTACCACTACAAAAATACATCTTGCATACTGCAAGATCGTTTCTATTTTAAAATATTCAATTATCAGTATAGCTTGGTTTTGATGAACGTCATTTAAAATTTACCAACAGAATATATGCCGATATATCCGTGATTTAAGACCAGCATTATTAAGCTACTTAGAGGTAGCCTATCCTTAATGTGTTGTTTAGCTGTTTCCGGCAACTAATGAAACTAGAGGGATTATAATGGCATTAATCACTCCAATATCCCTTGCTTTAAGTCTAGTTAATAAAGGGGCCGCGGTGGCCGAGAGGTCAGACCTCTCGCCTCCCACCAAGGCGAACCGGGTTCGATTTCCAGCGGGGCCGGTCCTCGGATTTTCGCATGTGGGAACCGTGCCGGACGATGCCGCTGGTCGGCGGGTTTTCTCGGGGATCTCCCGTTTCCTCCGCCCTTTCATTCGGGCGCTGCTTCATACTCACATCATTTCACCCCCGCCAACTTTAAAGACCTCGATGTTGAACGCTGACCAAAATATCTCACTCACTCTAGTCAGTAAAAAATTCTTTCAAATTATCGTATGTTTAGTCTCTCTTTGCTGCTCCAGCTGTACTGCGTTAATGTTTGGCAGGAATGACCAAAAATGTACAAGTAAGTAAACATCCTGCTGATAACTGATTTTAAAAATTATGACAGTTTGTTTACACGATTTGAAACTTTTTTTACAGAAATAATTTATGTAAGAAAATAATCATACAGCACGTCATCAAAACGTAGCTGATAAATTTCCAATATAATAATAAAAACCTCAGATCATTGAAAAATCGATTGTGAAAGGAGCACGTCCTTTGGTGTGGGAAAATGCACCAGTAGAGGTTCTCGTCAATACGCTACGAAAATATGGTCGACCTGTTACAAGACTAAAACCGGGGACATATTATCGTCACGTCACGTGAGCTCACGTGACGTGTCGCGTGCGGGTGAAATGTGAGCAGTCAGTTGAGCCTGGATTCAAATGGCACAGTTGCACACTGTCGTCACCGTACGCACGTCACGTGACGTCACGTAGAAAACAGGTAGTGTGAGCACCTCACACTGTTGTAAACACTCATCTTGTGAGGCATGAGCTACGTTACTAGTGCTCGGTATGAAGGAAATGCTAATAGAAGTAGTGCTCCAACGGGATTTCTATTACGATACATTGTCAAAAAAACTACTAAGATCAACATATGAGAGGCAACGCGTGGGAAAAGATAGGGATGCAGTAGCAAACAAAACATTAATTACATATGCAACAAACATTTATATTGCAGTCTTAATAAAGGGGTAAGTCCTTAAGTGGTACGGAAAGGTACGACGTCGAGCGTATGACTGAAATGCTCAATCATCAATAATATCTTAACCACTCATCAAAGTTCGATGATAATTTTTTGTTGGGTAGATATTTTATCAACGGGCGTTTGCTTATTGAGCACTATGCGGTAGTATGCTTTGCATTTGAGTAAAAAATTAAAAACTGGTTTTAGAAAAATTAGGGCTTCAAACTACAAAATCTACAAAAATGGAAAACTGTAATTTTATAATTTGTAAAGCGATAATATCTAGGCCTCTATGATAACCGAATTTGAAAAATACAAGCGTTATCATTTGAAAATAATCTTACTATGTGGAAAAATCTGCGCGAGAGGTTTACGGATGTTAAAGCTATTTTAAAATTAAAACGCGAGTATTTTTAAAATTCGGTTATCATAGAAGCCTAGATATTATCATATTACAAATTATAAAAAATTAGAGTTTTCCATTTTTGTAGGTTTTGTAGTTTCAAGCCTTTATTTTTCTAAAACCAGTATTTAATTGTTTGCTGAAATATAAAGCAAACTAACGTAGATAGCTAAATAAATAAACGTTCGTTGATAAAATATCTACTCGGCAAAAAACTATATCGAATTTTGATGAGTACTTTAGATTTTATTGACTATTGAGTATTCCAGCAGTCCTCTCGACATCGTACACTGAAAACAAAAAGCTTATTGGTCACCACAAAATATTTTGTCATTATGGACCTAACAAATTTGTTTTGTGGTGACCACAAAAAGTTTTTGCAACCCCCTGTAAAATTTTGCAGTGACAGCGATACAAACAGCTCGCACTATCAGTCCGACAGTACTGAATCCTAGACGGTAAGTGAATGCGAGGCTTCAATAGGAGTTGCCAGTGGCCAGGAACATGGAAAATACAAATAAGAACAGAATAAGCTGTCCACTGTGTTCCGTAATACCAGTATTAATGGGACTTCCTAGTCAAAATTAACACGCGATAAAAATCCAAAGATTGAACAGCGCTTATGGTGGCGTACTTAGTTATCTTCTTTTGAGAAAATTGTGCAGATCTGGTATGTAAACGCTGTTTTAAGCAATTTTCTGCAATTAATGTAGTACCTAATTTACTAGATACAACGGAAGCTAAACATAGTATGCTTAGATAGATGATTTGCTGTCTTTCTATCGAAAATTGTACAACCTGCGACAGTTACGAACTGAGACACTAGTATGAAGTGTAACAGAGATTTTAAAGAAACTCGTTTAGTAGGGTTGCGTTACATGTTCTCGTGCAGGATTTTGCCTTCAGTCTATCATTAGAGCCACGATTTTATGGCGAAAAGATTTTTGCAACATTTGATTCCAATGCGTCATATGCACGTCTGCAAATCTGCTACATCGTTTGTGATTGGATGATTTTACCCTCACTTGCCTTGGCAAATTACAGACGTACGGAGTCGCAACAATCTTATTCTGATTGGTACAGTCAAATGAGAGATATGTCTGAACAAAGACACGCTGCCAATAATCATGAAGCAGAACTGCCAATGTGCACGTGAGACACTGAAACAAATTGGGGCAAAAATCTTTCCGCGACAAAATCGTGGCTCTATCTATCATTAATAATAATCTAGATACACTTAGTGAAATTCACACCTTTTCTGAGACATTTGTGGTGTTACTATAAACAAATTGCTAGCTTTTCTTCCGTACTGATCGCATCTTTAAATTGTGCGTTTCATGTAAGAATGTTTTCCCTGATAAGACCACGCAGAAATAAATATCCCTCTTTTGATATTCTAAAGTACATTTCATAGCAGCTGGGTTGCATTCAAGCTGCTTGATTAAATTATGGAATTCACCCTTAATCTTACGTTTCATGTTGACATCATGGATCCAAACGATTCCTCGGCCGACCATTTTATTGGCCGCTTCGACCGCACATACATTTTCGACGTCTGTTTCTCTTTCCTATGAACTACTTGAACTACACCCTCAATGGTTGTTATAACGACTGTGGCCTACATATATTATTGTGACGAGAGGGTAGTGTATGCATGTCTGGCACGTCACGTCATATTCATGCAACCTCACGTCATGTGAGATCACGTGATGTGACGTGGCATGTCGATAGTGTGTTCCCGGCTTAACAACGCTACCAAACACATGTGTTTGATTGCTTACACAAAGATGCGGACTTCGAGACCTAAATTCCACACAAATGTTCATACCATTGTTATATATACCTACTAACAATAATAACGTTGCTACGTGTACATTAAGTAGGCTCACATCACATGTGAATTTTCGGTGTGGGTTCTCTTAACGCACTGTAAACAATAGTGCTATAGTTATTACTGAGAAAACCACAATGTTTAGGCCTACCTCTTTTAGAAATACGTTGTAGTTTATAATCTATTCGTAGACCATTACTGGGTCAGAACACACGCTCAGCACAAATGTTGTTCGAAGCTTGTTACCTGATATTTTTACCATCAATAGTAAAGCGACGTTGAAACACATTCTTTCTCTCTAGCTCATGTTACTCCACTTCTTCATTTCCGCCCACCCATACGCAGAGTTTTAACCTTCTTTAGGGACTTTCCTCTCTACAACACCAATTTTTAGAGATGAAGGAAACTTTTTAAAAATGATAATCACTGTCAAGAAGCTTCTCTGCATATCACATTTTGTTTAGCATGCAGTGTAGTTGTAAAAAATTACTTCTAATCAAAATAGTTTAGTTGTAATTTACATGGTATTATAAGTTGTAATTTTCATGGTATTATATGTTGTAGTTTTCTTAAGAGAAGCGTCACGTCAGAAAATATATTTCATTCTCTTTAAAATAAATTAGAGCTTCATATAAGAAATTATAATTAAGAAATAATTAATTTTGCCATTTAAAAGTACTTTAAAGTTTCTCTTAGGTGTAAAGCTATAGGGTTCTTCGATGAATGATAAAAAAACTTTTAAAAAAATATTATCTATGCTACGAAATAAACTGTTTTTCTGTGAATTACGAAGCTTTAATATGTTATGACCAGAAAATCACTATTGTATTCAAAGGCCAATATTTTTGGACTGAAAAACAGCAACAATTAGTTTAATTTGTAACGGTTGTACTTACCACGTACGGATACGCCTCTATTGTAGTTTTATTTCCTCCAGCTATTCTCGGTACTTTGTTGAACTGTTTTTGTATGGGCAGTTGTCGAGCAAAACCTGATTTGCAAAAATATTAAATTAAATAACATGAACAGCTACAGTTTAGGCATATTATGTGTATGTATGTCCTCAAATACTTGTGTAAGTTAACAAACAGTGCAGTATGTTGAGAAATGTCATGGGTGACAGACATATGGGATAAGGGAATTTACAATTTTTAACAAATTATAAAAAACCTTCATGAAAAATAAATTATTTTAGGAATTTCTTGACATTTTATATTAAAATCAAAATCGAAATCAAAATTAAATTATTTTTAAATCCAAAGTGTAGCTTTATTGGAAAATAATTTAACGAAGGAAAAAATAATGGAATGGTAAGAAACAGGTTGTGACTCTAGCCATTATTCCCTATCTTCACCACACTCTAAATCTAAATTAGTGAAATTTCTCTGATTCACGCTGTTGGATGGAGCGGTTTCTATGAATATGAATCAGTGAAAATAGTCACTGTTTAATTGGTGACTATTCACTGATTTCCTTTAAGAGTGCCAAAATCTCACAAGTGAATCAGTAATTATTCGCCGAAAGGTTTTACTTAATGAATCTGAAAAATTACTGGAAAATATGTGAACATTCACTAATTAACTTGTGGAATGTTGGCACTTCTTATCGGAATCAGTGAATAGTCACCGATTTCACAGTGGTTTCTCACTGATTCAATTTATTGAAACATCTCCACCCATCGGCGTGAATCAATGATTATTCGCTAACTCAGATTTAGAGTGCAGACATGACTGAAGCACATTCCACCTTGTGAGCAGGTTAATCTTGTTTTCATGGTAACTCTTATTTGTAGGCTACATACATCTGTGTTTCCTAGTTGAACTAACTAACTAAACTGCAACGTGGACATCTCTAACACAAGGGTAACTAGTATCTAACAAACATCATTTACAAGTGTAAAATCAGGTACACTTTGTTTCAAAGATAGCTAAAAATTAAACATAAGAGAAAAAGTGACTTCAGACAAGTCATGTAATCCATTTTCAGGAATTCAGCAGCAGAACTTTTAGCACAGCTTCGATCAAGCATGACGTTATGTTACAGCTGCGGTTTTGTGTTCGGACACACTAAAATACTATAGGAACAGTATATTCAGTCGTAAAAATACAATAACTGCTCGTTCTGTTCTTATTAAAATACAACAAGTTTCCACAACATAGTAGCAAACTTTAGTAGAAGTTATTCCTTAGGGCAAACATACAAATTACCTAAAACTATAAAAGTTCGAACAGTAAAGGTTGCTGACGGTGAGAATAAAGAAATAGTTTATGGAAGTGAACGATATTCTGTTCAGAATAAGATAATCCATCACCTGAAAAGTAAGTACGAAGTGTTTTCCACTTCCATCAATCAAAGAAGCAAAAAATGGTCCATGATCGGACAGTGTTATGCATTACAAGCTATGTGCTAATCGTTATAGTTGAGTAACACACATTACACGTTTTTAGCTGTGAAAAAGTGTTAAAAAATAAGCCCTACATCCTTGACTTTATATGGATAAATATAACATTTGCAGCTCTGATTCTTTGTTACTGGCAGTATGTATTTATGTTGAGACATCTCTAATTTGACTTTGCCAGAATAAAGATGGAAATTGTCACAACACACGTCTGAGATTTTCAGCTACAACCCCAAGACGCCGAGAGTTAAAAATATCTAATCACTGTTCAAAATAAGAGCGGCAGATATACACTAACACATTGAGATAAGCTGGCACTAAAATATTTCCGCAAAAATTTCCATTTGCTAACTATAAATAGGCTAATACAAATAATAGAGCATACATCACGGTTTCAGCGGCATAAGGCTTTATCACTAATAAACAAACATTCAATGGTTGTGTTACAGCTTTTACTGTAGCAGGAATAAATTTGGCTATATCGGCTGCGAATAAATATTTTGGAACATTTTTAATGTAATACAATAATCAATAAATGGCATATATAATAAATATTTATTTTGACTCTACACACAAGCAGTAATAACTTCTCCAGTGATCAACATTGAGACAGCAAATTCTACCGCGCGTGGTTTTTCTAATCATAAACAGTCGTTGTCACTTTAGGCCTGATAGCCTAGTGAATTTTTTGACTCCACTGCATCCTTTAGTTCATGAAAATTTAAATTTGTTCAATACAGCCGCAAATTGAATA
This sequence comes from Medauroidea extradentata, assembly GCA_003012365.1. Classification (NCBI taxonomy): domain Eukaryota; kingdom Metazoa; phylum Arthropoda; class Insecta; order Phasmatodea; family Phasmatidae; genus Medauroidea; species Medauroidea extradentata. The sequence goes on along the minus strand of PNEQ01093582.1, from coordinate 26,798 downwards.
CTTGACGCCCATGGGTGAATAATAAAAACCAAAACGCTCTATAACTGCTTCAGTCAAAATACTAAGTCAGCTCACCTTGGCTCACAGCCATAAGTCCAATTACCACGCTGACAGTCAACATGTCGGAGAAGAGCGAACGTAACACTGTGGTTCGATCACGCTTGTGCGTTATCGGTTAAAACCTTCGTAACGTTGTTATCTTGTCACCGAACGTCATCGACACGTAGAATCACACAGTTAGATATTAGTTAAAAAAACATTGTCTTATTTTTCGTAGCACTATACCACGAATCATTGTTGAAAACAATTTTGTTCCGCACATTTAAGGGAAGGAAATTTCACTTTCTTGTAAGGTAAATTATTCCACGCATCTGCAGTAAATTTCCATACGTAAGGAAAACATACGCAAACAACGGTGGCGAATTATCTGTCAAATGTATGAAAAAACTATTTTAGCAGATAAGTAATACTCCTCGAAAGGCCATTTCAAAATTCCTTATAAAAAACAAGTAGATGTTGACGCATTTGAACTAATGATACTTCATTCCAAGTTTGAATCAATGAGAAATGTACTACTTGGTGAAATTCCAGACGTTTCGGTCAAAAATTAGCAACTGGAGTTATTGTAACCGTGCTGATATTTTCAGATACTAAATGCTAGAGACTTAAAAATGATTACCCACTTATTATCAATGGATATGGTCTATTAGCTGATTTTCAGTGAATTACACAGGTTCATCGGTCAAAACCGCACTGTTAACTGGAATTTCAGTGATAATCATTTCAATGATTATAACTACTAAATTTAAATTATATTGTTCACTGATCATAACAACTAATTTGGATTTTTAAAGTTTTATGGTTACCGTACATGTCGCACAGAACCGTTCTTTCCATTATATAAATGATGAGCAGCCCCCCACGGCTTTACTCGCGTGTATTACTCATAACTGATAATATTTACTTTAATTGGAAAACCTCTTTGCACACCAGATTAGTACTTCAGAAAACAGTTTTAAAATGGCCATGGTGCTAGTTGAGCTAACTACTCTGCAGCAGGATAAGTAGCTATAGCTGTTCACACAAAAAAAAACAGTCTTCAGTTTGTCCCTGCCACTAATAGCGACTTCACATGGGCCTTATTTATAAAGGCTGTTCACAATAAACTGAACACTCGGAAGAATTTGTAAATAATAATAATATGTTTTGTTGGACCAATGGATGTTAACGTTTGAATGTGATGAAAAGTTTACATTGCTTTTTAGTTACATGTAAGTTTTCATATTACAAATAGCAAAGATGGCTGCAAAAGGCTGAAAAAAATGCAATGCAGTGCTCACTTTATCGTAAACAGCCTAATCACAGAAAAATTGACGCTTCGGGGTAATTATAGACTCTTAAATGTAAGAGGTCAATCGAATGAAAAATGTCTGCTTTACCCTGTACACAACCACTGTTGATGGTGCTCTCAATTACATATTTTCAGAATTTTCACTTGAAGTTTATTAACATTAGATAGTTTTGGTGGGTTAAGGCTTCGCCGAAACGTATTTGGTGCTCCAAAATTTAGGTTAGTGAGATGATATGCGTGACCTGATATTGTCAAGGAACCTAAGTGGAAAGTGAACTGTATAATCCATTTTACCCCTTTTGAACGAGTACATACAAATTGCACTAATTCGTTCTGCCTTGCAGTTTTTGTGTGTCGGAATTGAACGTTCGCACGCAGCTTGTAAAGGAATTCGAGCCCAGAACCTCCCGGAATATACACCTAAGCTACAAATAACTGCGTCACGTAACCACAGAATACATCTTATTTATACTGTGGCGTAAAGTCGAAATAATTCATGAAAACCAATGTAATTAAAAAAATGCATATATATTCATGTCCTGGGCCCATATAAGTTATACTACACCACGACTCGATAGGCTACTGTAGAGTGAAACTCCCGTACAATTTATTTCTCGCTGGTTGTACTTGCTTTTTGGATCGTCTGTCTTGAAATTTTACAATCTAAAAGTTTTTTTCTTAAAAAATAAAGTTGCCTTATAAACTAAAATTGCATTACTTATTTTACCTTTATTTTACAACATCTCAATATCTCTATTGGTAACGGTGCGTATCATTGGATGACAGGAAACAAATGTTATGCCTTTTCATTCTTTTAGGTGTCAAAATTCCACAAATCTTAATTTAACATGTTAAATAATTGTACAAATATTCAGGTGAAGTGAAAATCATGACGATAGCACTTTCAGTCAAAACAAAATCGATCATTCATTAAAAATCGCATGTCACTCTTAGTACTGATAGTTCGAATTTTGGAAGTCTTGAAATCTTCATAGGGCCCTTTACGTAAGCATCTTCCTGAAGAAAAATTAAACTGAATATCGTGACGGGTTCTATTTATATCGAGGATTTGTCTAAAACACATTCCAGGTATGTTCACCTCTTAAGAGACAAAATTTCGAAAAACCCATGTTTGACATTTAAGACTATTTAACCGGTGACTGTTGGACGTGAAAATCACAATAGCCCAATTGGGTAAAGATATATAGACGATTAATTATAAACACATTTCATCACTTTTCACGCCTTTTCACCTTCTTAGTTGAGGAATTCCGAAGATTTCTGAAATTACTTTTCAGGTATTTGAGTAAGCATCAATTTCAAACAAAAATCACGTCGCTATTTACAAATTAATGGGATCGATATATTATATCGATTGTGAATAGAAAACACGTATTACCCTTGTTTTCCTTTTGGTGCCTGATTCGGAAAATATATTTTAATGGTATTTGGGATAATTACAAATTCATCAATCTAAAGCAAAGAACACTTCGATATCTTGATTTATTCGATAGATATGAAGTAATAATCGAAAAAAAAATTCACGTATTTTCACCCCCTTAATTTAACAATTTCGTAACCTCTTCGATTCGTGTTATAGACATTTCTATATGTAACCAATTGAAGTTAAAATTCACGATGATCAATTGTGTTTCAGTGGTATTGACGATTCATAACAACACATTTTGCCCCTTTTTACATATTGGGGTTTGAATTTCGAAAAATCTTAAAACCGCTTTTTGGGTACTTACGTAACAAATATTTTGAAATAATTACCAACTCTCTATCCCAAAGGATTCGATAGTGACACTTAATCGAAAACACATTTAAGGTCTTTTCACCCCCTTAAATGTTGAATTTCGAAAAATCCTTAAATTAGCTAACATGCATTTTTATGTGTGTCCTACTCAAGTAAAAATGACGATGATATGCCGTCGGTTTCAAGCTCTATCAAAGTTTACTCTGAAATACATTTCACACCTAGTCACCCCATTGAAGGTAGAATTTCGAAATATCCCTTAATACTGACCTGGACCTGAGAGGGAACCACACAAAAAATGTCACGATTCTAGGTCCAGTGGTTTAGGCCGTAGTTTGATATGTTAGTCAGTCAGTCAGCCAGTCAGCCATTCAGTCGGTCAGCCATTCAGTCAGTCAGCCAGTCAGCCATTCAGTCAGCCAGTCAGTCAGCCAGTCAGCCGTTCAGTCGGTCAGCCATTCAGTCAGTCAGTTAGCCAGTCAGCCATTCAGTCGGTCAGCCATTCAGTCAGTCAGTCAGCCAGTCAGCCATTTAGTCAGTCAGTCAGCCAGTCAGTCAGCCAGTCAGCCATTCAGTCGGTCAGCCATTCAGTCAATCAGTCAGCCCGCCAGCCAGTCAGTCAGTGAGCCCGTCAGTGCTCTCTTTTATACATGTATAGAGACTATCTGTCCCGTTGCGGCTTCTCCCACGTGTACTATAGAAAAGAGTAAATAGCTTTTAATTACGTATTAATTGATGGTGTTACTATATTCTCTGTATATGTTTAATTTGCAAATTACATTAAATTGGTTTGTATATATTTACGTACGCAAACATTTAAGAGAAGATCGTGACGATTTCTCGTCATTTTAGTTTCATTATCTCCAAAAAATTATTTTCCAGCTTTTCACCATTTTAAATTTCGATTTTTGAAAAAGCCTAAAATTTATTTTTAGATATTTACTTACGCAACTTTTTGAATCACAGAGCATATTGATAGCTCATTAGATTGGTGAAATATCGTAACCAAATACAACACCTCAAATGAAGTCGAGATGATAAAAAAAATTAGCGAAGTCTGACTATCTTCAACAACACGAAAACGAAATCATAAACTTACAGCACACCAAGCTAGAAATACATAACTGTGTATAATACTTATTCAAACTAAGTAAAATGCAAAATTAGAACGAAATAAGAAGCAAGTTGTAAAGCACAAAAAAATTCATTAACTTCAAATATAGAAAAACATCTATCAGTACACCAATCTTGAAGTACGTAATGAAACACAGCACCTCTTAAAATAATGTTTGAAAGCAAATAAATGTGAAGCTAGCTGTTGAGTTACACAACAAATACCAACAGCTTTAACCAGTCCACTTCGCTGAGCGTACTTTAATTGCAGAACCCCTTTGTTTTTAATTCATCTTTATTTCTATATGGTAATCAATAACTGTCTTTTGCAGAGCAAAAAAAAAAAACATGTCGATTGCATCTTTTCAGTTATATCTCCTTGGTCAATATTCATTTTTAGGGAGTTCTGTAACATTTTACAACTTTTCACACCCGTAATTGTCGCAATTCAAAAAATCCAGAGTCCTATTTTTAGATATTTACAAAAGCTTCATTTTAAAGCAAAAACCACCTCGACACCTCAAATGGTTTGGGAGATACGAATGATTACTTAGAAACACGTTATATTATTTTTATCAGCTTTCGAATACGAACATTGAAGAATCCTGAAATAACTTTTTAGGTATTTACGTAAGCTTAATTTAAAGCAAGAACCACATCAATATCCCAAGTGGTTCTGGATATGGCGATGATTAATTGGAAACACTTTTCATTTTTTATCGGCTTTTAAGAAGGAATTTTGAAAAATCCTAAAACCACTTTTTAGACATTCGTATAAGCACATTCTGATGCAAAGATCTCCTCGATATCTAAATTGATTTAAGGAAACAGAGCAATTATCGAAAAAAAATTTAACGGCTTTTAACCCCCTTATTTTCAGAATTTCGAACGATTTAAAAACTGTGAAATATGCATTTGCTTAGGCAATGTTTTAAAGTAATAATAATAACAATACATCATCAGGTCAGAGAGATATCAAGAATTTTGCGAAAACATGTTTTGCCCCTTTTCACACCTTTCGATTTTCGAAAATTCATTATTTAGTGGGTGCTTACAGTGTGGGGAAGCTAAGCTGAAAATTTCACGTTTGTAAGTCCAGAGGTTTGGGCTGTGCGTTGATGAGTGAGTGAATGAATGAGTGGGGCATTTAATTTTATATACAGAGATAATAGCGGAAGTAGTAACAGAACCATCGCTCCATTCACTAGCAGCACAGTAAGTTAAGGGCGCATTCACATCAGTTTTCAACGTCTTTTTTAATTTTTATATTTGTACCAGATATTTTTCCCTTATTTTAGACATAAATTGTGATTAAATCTTCCTCTCAGAAAATTGTTGTATCTCTCATAGTTTTTACATAATTTGTCATAATCGTCAAAATTTCGACTTTACGGTTTTATGTACGCCATTAAAACCAACAGACATACCAAACCGAAAAAATTCACAATGTATGAAAATGTTACAAGCTATGATTTGAACTTTATAAAATTAAAATAAATGCCTTTTTGTGTGTTTTAACAATTTTTGAAATTTTTCAATTTTTATTTCAAAATTCAGCATTTTTTATTAAACAGAAAAACACTTTATTTTTTGTTTTATATGTGTCATTTCATAGCCTATAACGTTGTTATACACTGTGAATTTTTTTGGTGTGGTTTTACAGTTGGTTTTAGTGGCGTACATAAAACCGTAAAGTGCAAATTTTGACGTTTACGACTCATTACGCGAAAACTATGAGAGATAAAACAATTTTCGAAGAGGAAGATTTAGTCACAATTTATGTCTAAAACAAGGAAAAAAATATCCGGTACAATTATAAAAATATAAAAAGTTGAAAATTTTTTATATTTATAAGATATACGGTTTGTTTTGTAGGCGTATGTTGTGACTATTATTCGCAGTAATGTAAATTTTCTATCTTTCATAGTTTTTGTACAACGGAAAGTAAAAGCCTAATTTTTTCAGAAAACTGTTTTATACAATAAACTAAAACCAATTGACTTACAGAAACGAAATATTTCTCACTGAAGTACAGTGTCGCGGGCTATAACTTGACATGTATAAAAACACTGCATTGAAATTTTTTGTAAATAAAAAAAATACACAAAGTTGACCATTTTTTATTTCAAATTCAGCAATTTTTAAAATAAAAATTATTCATTGTGGTTATTAAATTTGTGTTCTTCAGTGGGAATATTTTCATTTCTGTGTGTCCGTTGGTTTTCGTTTCTTGTATAAAACACTTTTATGCAAATTTTAGCTTTGACGCGCCGTTATACAGAAACTATGAATGCTAGAAAATTTTCATTAATGTAAAATGTAGTCACAATGTATGCCTATAAAACAAAGTCTCGTACAAATACGAAAATTACTAAAACAATTAAAATTTTGCGAAGTACGCAAAATTTTCTATGCATGTCGTATGGAAATTGGCTTTAACGTTGCTGTGAAATTTCAATGACGTAAATTTACACTTTTTTTTTACAGTGCAGCAATTTTGAATGTTATGTAAGGAAAAATTTATGTCTCAAACTTATAGCTAGGTGCAGGAAATTTTCTCTAGTTAAATTATCTACATGCTAGATTCCATTGTCCTATTCACATTCAAGCCCCGTTTATTCGTTCTTTGTCTGCTGATTCACTGTGTAGAAGATAATGGACAAATTGTCGGAGCTTAAGTATACATAGGATAGTGGAATATAAAACGCATGTTACTGAATTAACGAAATTTTCTTGCACCTACTTATAGTTGTGCGGTAATTGTGCGATTTATATTTAAAGTGCACAAAAAATAACGCCGTAATTTTACGCAAAAAGCAAAACTTTTTTGGGAATATTCCCTTATGCTTGTTGATAAAATGTCGTGGATATACTATTGTAGGTATACTGCAGTGAATGTATTATCGTGCATATATCTACTGTCGTAGATATTCTGCAGAGGATGTGCTGTTGTGGATATAATGTACTATTAATGAGAACATTCCTTGCTTTACTGAAAACGCTGAGACTATTGATTGCTGTTCCCTAAGTGGCTGAAGCCGCTGATGCGAGTTGGGATTTGATAAGCTCAATAAGAAAGTAGCATCTAAGTGCGTACCCAATTATGCGATATTAACTGTGCCAACTGGCAGCCAATGATCAGCGGTTGTCTTCTTCAGTTAACTCACATTCTTTAGCCGACAGATCTGCGAGCAAGTGAATATTTCCGCTCTTCATCAATTTCCGTACCCAAATTAAACATTATAGGCCTACATATTAAAAGGGACGTAACATAATCATTGCTCACCATTGCTCTAACAGGCGCGGCATATTACAATAGTTCCACTGATAACTGCCGTTGATGAGCGTTTCCCTTTGTTGTTTGCTGAGTCGATTGACTTATTAAAGTAATTCCAAAAAAGAGCTTCACTGGCAAAGTCACTAGTCTCAGTTATATATATATGCATCCTAGAGAATTCTTAGTTTTTTAGTGGGAGGTAAGATTTTCCGAATTGTATTACCTTTAGAGGGACACTTTTGAGACATAATTTATTTTGGAATATCCTATAAAATGGAAAAAAGGGTTTACAAATATTGGTTGGTGTACGTAAATTTCGCGGATATTTTCTATGTCGGGTTGAATGCCGAAATCGGTTTCTTTGCTGACACGCCTGTGTTTCAACGACTACTGCCTGGAGATGCCTTTGACTACTGCAAACCAGTGGTAAATAAGGAGCGCTATCGCGATCTACCGGTTTGTAAGGGTAGAAGCAAATGGTCTGTCAACTGTGGCCTGTGCGTAGTGCTGGGATATCTAGGGTACCGCCTGATGAATCCCAGAATTTCTATAACTTGGTGTAATAAGGCTTCACCTAAATGTGCGTGCGTGCGAGAGGCGAGGTAAAAGGTCAAATAAAAAGGCAGAAGCTGTTTCATTTGAAAAGTATTATTTGATCATTATAAAGAAGTAGTGAATCTTAATCCCTCCTTCATTCTTGAAGCTACTTACACATTCTTTTTTGTACTTACGTCCAATGTTTATGTCAAAATATTATGTAGGGAGATAACCAAATCAGTTTCCCCATTCATTGTATTCACTTCCAATTGTTTTGCAGCTTGACCCCAATTTACCAAACAGGACATTATGGCGAGTAACGAATAAATAACTAAGGAACAAATCCCGAACAACATGCTATGGTTAGAGACGCTGGAAAATCGCGAAAATACGTAGCATAGTCTCCAATAAACTGTAGTATCTCAATCGTGACGTGTGTGAACAGTTTTCTGGCAAATCACACACGTTCTGTGTTAAAACGGTATAGTTATAATTGGTTCTGTTGAAGAAGGACACAGCGCTTCATATAAACTATAGCCAATATAGGCGCAAAGCCTTCAGTTTTATACATAGCATGTTGGAGCCTAGCAAACAATCATCTTTTCGCACGATATACCAGTGTCTCTAGCTATGGTAAGAAACTTTATATCCACTAGAGTAGCATCTGAGAGACAAACTGCTGAGGGTATATGTGCACAGGACTGTGAAATCTAGTCTGTAAGTCACTCAACCCACTAAATTTTCATGTTCCTTAACATAATTTTGTTCGTGTAATGGTACAATTGTATAATCCGTGAAATTTGCTTTTCTTATCATTACCAAGAACACTTTCCAACACTGTTCGGGATTTTAACCCGTGTCCATAGTATACAGGTCAGAACAGTGTTTGTAGAAAGATAAGTAAGATATATGTGTGGCTCAAGAGAGGAATACAGTGCTACTGTGCCTCATTGTGTACTTAAATTTGCATCGTACAACTTTTTGCCACTGACATTTTAATTTCCAATTTAGCCCAGGATTCGTGTGGTGTGATTACTATGCGTTTGTTTCCAGACATCCCGTATCATATTTCCCCACTCTCTCGAAAAGCCATTCACTAGATTGTCACGAATACTAATAATTTCATGTCTCCTGTACTCGAGATTTACTACATGCTCACAATACTTTTGGGCGTGCCGTGTCTATACATACGTACAACCTTTTGCATGCTGGTAGTAAATTACAACTAGGAAAACTTTGAGTCTGGCGAAAAGATTTTTTCGTGAGTTGGTATCAATGCCTTACGTGAACATGTGAATATCTGCTTCATGATTGTTACAGTGCGTAGATGTGCAGAGGTGTCCCTCTACTGACTCTGCCAAACATAACAAGGTTACTGCTAAATCACACATCTGTGTTTTGTTGGTATAACTGTAAGACGCTGACATTCAAGAACATGCAATCTCGGACTATAAAGCGGCTGTAGACGCACTCGCAAGGCATTGAAACAAGATGGCGAAAAATAAAATTTCACAAAAGTTTTCTCTCCCTAGTTGTTATACTTGATCGGTTACACTTACAAACCAAAAATAATTACTAAAAGTATCAACGACTAGGGATTTAAAAATTTTCGAGATGTATTTTTGGTGATTGTCTAAATGTAGGGGTGTTTGTATTTGCACATCCGAAGTTATTAAAAAAAGTAGCATGCATTAATGATTTGAACATACTCAAAATGTTTTGTAAGTCATGGTCAAAAATTTAGGGATGAGACATAAGCATGTAAAGAAGCAAAAAATACGCGGCTAACATTGGTCCGGAAATTAAACGATTAAGAGACGACGGTGAGTCCAAGGAGATAGGAATAATAGCAACACACTCGTCTACTAATAAAAGCTATGTAAAAAAACAATATAACAGATGCGAGTCTTTACGTCAATCAATTGTTACTCTGTATAATGTCAACTCAGTAATATGTGATGCATAATCAGTAAGAAAAGTAAGCCTGTGGTAGAATATACGCCTAATGCGGGTTACATTTGTTTTCATTTTTATAAATTTTCCCCAACCCTCTTCGAAGTCCTGTACTCATCACTGTACCAGCGCATGTTATAAAAATAATGATAGTTATGTTCTTAGAGAGGAATAAAGCGAATATGAAGCACAACTGCTGTTTAGTTACACATGTGTAAACACAGTGTAAAGTACAGTATGTAGACTCACATTCACAGTAATCGTTCAAATACTGACCACACACATTGACGCAGCCAGCCAACCACGTCCCCAATCACTCCCGCACCCCACCAATCAGGGGTCAATCTTATAATGTGCTGGAACATTGTGTATGCTGCGACGCTGCAGTTCATCAAGTTTGGATATGCCTGGTGTGTTGCAAAAAATACATCCAACAATGCATCAGACACGAGCTTTACTAACTACTAGAGACGTGAAAAACTCGCGTGTTCATTGACATGTATGCTGGCCTCCAAGAATATATGTATGCTGTATCAGTGCCTCTCTAAGAACACAACTGTCATTAGTTTCTCCGTGTCAGCGTGTATATTCAATCAGACTGCTGTTCATTAGCTGCTCGCTGACACAGAGAAACAACACGATTTGGCTTTCATTTACTAGCTTCTGGCTCAACGCTCTTCAGGATAAGTCAAACAAAGCAAAGGTAAATTAAGAAAATGACACGAAGTTATATTTGTTTGAATCCTAGCTTGTATCCAAAAGAAAACGCAAACTTTTTACACTGGTATCTAATGAGTAAAGACGTGCGAATATCGCGTTAATGTTTGGCAACAAGTTAGAATTCAACTGCCTATACTCATCCAAACCCACTTAGTGATGTTTAGAGACGGGAAATTTTGCGAAAAGATTTTCGCAGCACTTTGTTTCAGAGCCTTACGTGCGCATCTGCATCTCTGCTTTGTGGTCAGTCATTGGATGCCTTAACACACAACATCTGGAGGTTCGCAAAAACAGACGTGATGTGTCGCAGTTATCCGTGTACTGATTGGCACAGTCAAATTAATAACGACTCTGCGCAAAAATACTCTGTCAATAATCATGAAGTTGAGCTGCAGGTATGCACGTAAGGCACCGAAACAAAGTGGGTAAAAAATATTTTCGTCCAAAATTTCTGTTGTTAGTGATGTTACTGTCTTCGGGCCGTCGTATACTTGCAAGCCCACATTATAGGAAAGTGAGTAGTAATGGGCTTGTCACACAGAATGCGGGCTACCGCAGTGGCCAGGACGACGCAATACATCGCAGACGACTGCGATCAGTGACGTCACACACACATACACACACACACCAGGAGCTAGTGAAATGCCAGTTAGAGAATAGCAATTCCGAGTGCAGTCTGTCAAAATATGGACATGTCTGATGAAGACGAAATGCTTGCGCTTTCGCACTGACGCAGAAAACGTGGTAAACGTAAATTAAAGGAAATGTATGTAATAACCAAGAAGATAAAAATAGGAATGCGGCGATATAAATGACTGTCAAAGAAAACTATAGATAATATAAAAACGTAAGTAAGCAGAGTATGCTTTAGTCAACAGGATACGTACGCAATAAAAGATTACATAAATGGAATCGAGTCAAACAAAATCAAGGGAAAATAATTTAAAATAACAAATAAAAACGAAGACAGTACCAAGGCAGAAAGTCCTGGTTTGAAGTCAGAATTATTTTCACGAAAAATTGTTGGCTCTATGTTTAGTCATTGCTTCCACCGCATTCCCTGGAAGACTCCGCACTTCGCCACAACATACATTGCTAGCTCATTTAATCACGGAATTGTGTCCATCACAACAACTTGTGTAAACTTCAAGCGACAATTATACTTACCCAATTGGCGCTTCATTTCACAGGCAAAATAAAGCAACCTTGTACTGCTTATATTTAAATGGAAATACACTACATAATGAAATACACTAATATATTTTCTTAACTAAATATTAGGTCCATAATTATATTAGGTATTTTCCAAAAATAAAAAAAATAGACAGGAACAAAATATTCATTTTACGAACAAAATAATTATGCACCCATTTTATCACTGCTATAAATTATCCCAAGATTTTCCATGTTGTAATTGATGCTTAAAATAATTATTGTTCTGGTACGATTATAAATCGCTACTCCAAAATAATTAAGCCTATAAATAAAGGCACAAGTACTTCGCTTATTCATCTGGCAGCAGCATAGACTCCTCAGTACTATACACGCACTAGCCACAACAGATCATTCATTGGCTACTAATCGTACTATCTGGTAGCGCGTGATATCTACACGACAAACGTCTTTATTTATTGCTGGCTTGAAATTCGTTCAATCACAAAAGTAGCATTGGCGTATAAGACATTGACGTTCAACTTGAACCAGAATAACACCCAAGAAATAGTCGTGCGTTCTACTCAGGAAGTGTTTTCATACAGCACCTAGATTGGTCAAATAGCCGCCATAAATAGCGTGAGGTAAGTGGCCAAGGATGGCATTAATACGAGATAGGAACGTCAACTGAGAAAGTTTGCGATGATCCATCCAAACAACACAGTATAGTTATTGTTATTCTAACAAATCAAGAGGTTACAATTTACGTATCTGACAAAACAGTTCAATCATCCACTTTGAGTAAGGCTACTAAATTATTGTGGTGGTGAATTATGTAAAATTTCACTACTAATGATCCCTTGATCACTTCTAATTTGCTTAGGCTTGGATTTTCTCTTTTGTCTTTGAAGTTGATCTTAGGTAAGACGTTATAACAACATCAGTTGTTGATTTACGGAAACTTATCGAAATAATTTTTTATAACACATATTTTCAAGTTTAGGTACATTTCGTGCGTCATTCGCTGCTTGTGGTGAGGTTTGCGACACCCGCTTTATTTGTACAAACTAACTTCAGTGCTAATTATCTGCGTTGAAAAATCTACGCGTGGACTGATAACAAAAGTGGGCAGCAGATAACCTTCAAAACCAAGCACTCTGATATTTCCCAACATCCACTTAACATCTGCTGATATCATGCTAGTTGGTAGTTTACTGACGTGATTTCAAATAAACGTGTCTCTCGTTGAAACTAAATCGTAAAATCGTTTTACATGATATATTTAAGTCACAGGTAAAACAATACATATAAAACATGTATCAAGAATAAAACGTTTTGCAGGCACTGTATAATTCTCCCCACACAATACATCCACAACTTCTCTCTCCTCCCCCAACAAAACGAACAAAAGTATAAACCTTGCTGAATATTGAACAGAAGAGAAATATATATAGAGTACAATGGGACTGCGGTTCGCAATGCAGCTAGTACGCTTGCCTCCCAAGAGAAGAACTAGGTTCGATTTCCGAACGAGATTATCCCACTTGGGGGTAATGCCGGACGATATCATCGGTCACAGGATTTATCGGGGATATTTCGTTGGTCTCACCCCTACATTCCGACGTTACTCCGTATTCATGCCATATCACCAGTGCTGAAATACTCGTTGTTAAAGAGCTAACCTCAATATATCCAAATCATTTCGCGATTAGGTACGGCAGTTACAAAAATTCACTGCTGTGTGAGCCAAGTTCCGTATATTCTTTCGCCTAACACGCTATACATAGGTGCAATAGAAATTTACGGTATTAGTTGACTTGTTTGCTAAGTTCTAATGTAATGTGTATAACGCCGAATATTTATATCGATATTGATTGTTGTTTGATTGAAGCACTGTTCCTCTCTTCAACAGTCCCTGTTATAGGCGGTTCGGAACAAAGTGAGCAGTCAAATAAGCCGTGTTATTAAAGTTTTATTTTCTGCCAATTGGTATCTTTCCGCGCGTAACACGACTAACGACAGGAAATGTCTAACCTCTCTGGACACGTCACTTGATATTTGCTCGAGTAAAATAAATTTTGCAGTTGTCAGAACCAACCAGGTGCGAGACAGCATTGGCTAACCACCTCGGCCAATCAGGTGCAAGCAGGCCTGTGATTGGCCGACAGGCCCAGCCAACCAGGAAGCAGCCACCCAGACACCAGGGTATATAAGGACCTGCAACTCTTGCATCTATGCACTACACTACATCACGCCAGTCCATGTGGCTGGTGGGAGCTTCCCTCCCCGCCGATACATCTACACGTAATTTATTAATTATGACAACAACTTCCGTCCAGTCTAAAATACGGGTCCAGAACCCAGCCAAAACATATACACGCGCCCCGCCGCCGGTTCAATGATTTGCAACTAGTCAGTCGGGGTGCACTTGTT
>PNEQ01093582.1:0-12403 GCA_003012365.1 Medauroidea extradentata | reverse complement strand
GGCGGCATCTGCCAGTTGGTCTCCGACTCCGACTACCTGATGATGGCAGCTGCAACGACTGCCGAAACGTCGCAAGACAATCTCCAGACGCGGCTCACACCCACAAGCCAAGAAAGTGCAGAACCTATATAGTTTCATAAAACCATTTTCATGAATTATATGAAATACAAGAAATTCGATTTCGTCTTATTTTGTTTCAGAAGTGTTGTATGTAAACCGAATTATATTGTGTAACTTCGCTACCAACCATACATACACTAAGAGAACTTTAGTTAATCTTTATTTATATGCAGTAACAGTTAGCAAACAGCTAGTCATATTTTTCAAAAGTTAAGTTTTTAGTGCTCACTTTATCCCGAACGACCCAAACTGTACATCTTTAAAACAGAACGTATGGATTTTCATTAAAATTATTGATACAACCCATACATCACGTTATCCAATAAGGTATATTAACTTTAAATATTTCCGCGATTTTTCAGTGTCTGTATATATTTGGTCACTGAAAAGAAATAGTATAGTAGCAGGTAACATACTTGTGTTAAAATGGGGACAACAAAACAGTTTGGTTGTCAGTACTGCGTGAACTGTTCCTTCAACAATTTGTTTTGTAGAAGAAACAAAGAGCCTTGTTGCTTTTACACACCAGACATGTAACTTCTACAGAAAAGATTGTTGAAGGAACTTTCCAGGCGGTACCGACAAACAAACTGGTTTGTTGTCCCTATTTTAACAGAAGTATTATAACTTCAACATTACTTTTTTCTCAGTGCATCAAATAACTTTTGCTTAAAAAAAATTGGGACCAATTGGGGTAGCCTATACATAGGCGCTAATATAGATTTTGTAGTGAAGTTAAAGTGTTATAGTTCTCCATTTGTATGGTATGACATTTCAATGTCATTGTATCACTGATTTATTTGTATTGTCCATCAATAAATTAGTTTAGTCCAAGTGACGCAAGACCAATGCTGACGGTTTATCTCGGTGTATGGCCGAATTTTTTATAACGCCTTTGGTTTAGTTATGCAAAAGAAAAGTTAATATCTTATTACCGTAAAGTAACTAATATAGTTTATTTTCTTTCCACCGTTTTCTTCTACGGACAATGACACTGCTCGACAAATTGCCGTAGTCTGAAGTCAGACTGTGAGTGTATGTTTTATCTGTTAAATGCAACATTTGCAAACACTTTGGTGCAATAATATTTATCGCGGTCTTTGTCCAATGTGTTAATAAGTTTGAGGCTGTTGCGAAACCTCGTGTTTGATCCAGGCTACAGCGTTTTTGGAGTAGGAGTATTTTATCAAACCTATGAAACGTGCCTGTATTATGAATGACTATGAATAAAGAACTGAATTTAACACGGCCAATGTATTGTATTTATAAATGAAGTTCGTGTGTTGCAAAAGCCTGATTTGAAGCCCTCTAACATAGTCATAAAGTAATTTTTCAGACTGTTCTGCGTTGATTTTAAAAACTGCGTACGAACCACACTACGGTAGAGTTTTTTATTGTACTTTTAACACAGAGTAGAGAACGCCAAAATTTCAGCGCCGCTACTGGATATGTAATACAAAATGTGTATATCTTAAATCTTGCACACCAAGTGGGCCGAATTGAGCATAAACCTTTAATATTTTACTATAGTGTTGTTAGAGATCGTGCATTTTTTTACTAATCTCCATACATAAAATGAAGTGCCCCATTCACTCACTCATCAACGCACATCCTAAACCGCTGGACCAAGAAACGTGAGATATTCGGCGTAGCTTCCTCTCACGGCTTAAGCACCCACTAAGGTAGGATTTTTCGAAAATCGGAAATTAAAGCGGTGAAAAGGGGCAAAACGTGTTTTCGTAAACTTCTCTATGAACCTCTAACCTGATAATATATTGGTAATATTTTTACTTCAAACCATTGTCTAAGCAAATGCTTATTTCATAATTTATCGATTTTTCGAAAATAGGAAACGAAGGGAGTGAAAAAGCCGTTAAATGTGATCCAATAAAGCCTCTATTTCTCTTAAACCACTTAAGATATCGATGTGATTTTTGCATCAGAATTGTTCCCATGTAAATGTCTAAAAAGCAGATTTATGATTTTTCAAAAAACGTCCTTGAAAGTCGGTAAAAATTTAACGTGTTTTCAATTAGGCTTAATCATCCGTATCTCCTAAATCACTTAATATATCGAGGTGGTTTTAGCTTTCAAATTAAGCGTACGTAAATACCTAACAAGCCATTTCTGCATTCTTCGATATTTGTCCTTGAAAGTTGGTACAAAATAAAACGTTATTCCAAGTAATAATTCGTTTTTCCCAAACAATTTGAGATATCGAGGTGGTTTTTGCTTTAAATTGGTGAGGTATAGTGACGTTTTTTTTCTTTAAAATTTTACTCATATAAAGAGCCAACCGGACGAGGTATCTATATTCACTTTGATTTAAAATATTGTGTACGTAGTTACTAAACAATTGATTTCAGCACTGCTAGCAATTCGAAAGGAAGGGATGGAAAGCTGGAAAACATATTTTCAATTCATCAACGATATCTCAGTAACCCAATGGCTAGAGCCCATGATTTTTGGTGAAAAGAATTCTGCAACAGTTTGTTTCAATGCCTTACGTGCACACCTGCAGGTCTGCTTCTTGATTATTGGCAGAATGTATGATTGCACAGGCGTGGCTCATTTGACTTGTGCCAACAGCAACAAGGTTACTGCGGCAACACACGTCTGTGATTTGCGGGTAAAACCCCGAGACGCTGAGAATTTAATACAGCCAATCAATGACCATGAAGCAGTGATGCATATGTGCACATAAGGCACTGTAACAAATTGTTGCAGAATTCTTTTCACCAAAAATCGTGGGCTCTACCAATGGCCAATAAATATGCTTTGTGTTTAAAAAGTTACGTAAGAAAATATATAAAAATTGATTTTAGGGTTTTTCGAAAATCGAAATATAAGAGGGTGAAAAGCCGGAAAATAATTTTTTGGAGATAATGAAACTAACCTGACGAGTAATCGACATTCTCTTTTCTTTAAAGTTTGCGTACGTAAATATATACAAACCAAATTAAGGTAGTTCGCAAATTGAAGATATACACAGCACATTTTAACACCATCAATTAATACATAATTAAAAGTTTATATAGTACACGCGGGAGAAACCGCAACGGGACAGCTAGTCTCTCTATATATAGGATCATCGAAAAAGAATAATACAATTTAAAAAAATCATATCTTCGAAACGTGTTGATCAATTGGGTTGATTCTTGCTTTAAAAGAAAAAGAAAGAATGAAAGTTTTGTAACCTTAAAATGTTTCTATGTGTGCTCCATTTGTAGCTCTGCAAATGTCCAGGCGATATTCTATCTCCATCCACGTATTCTGGAGCATTGCTGGCTTCACTGTCTCGATGGCCATGGTGATTCGTTGACACAAATGCTGCAAATCTCGTATCTTCTCGGCATAAACAATGTTCTTGACATTGCCCCAAAAGAAGAAATCGAGTGGAGTCAGATCGGGGCTTCTAGGTGGCCCCTTCCCATCCAACCATTTGGAAACCGCGTGTTCAGGACATTTCACACGGCAAGGCTCCAATGTGGTGGTGCGCCATCTTGCTGGAATATCACGGGTTTGTCGTTCAATATCCTTAATCTGAGGGAATACGTATAGCTGTAGCATGTCTAAAGCATGTCTAAATAAGTTGCCGGTGATTGTTTTTTTGGCGAACACAAAAGGCCATACAACTCGATCGTGCATCAAACAACACCACACATTAACTTTAGGAGAGTCACGAACGTACTTGTTGATTGCATTCGGTTGTTGTAATCCCCAAATCCTACAGTTGTGACGGTTAACACAACCATTAACGCGAAAAGTTGCTTCATCACTGTAAAGCACTCGATTAGAAAAAGTGCCTTCAGTGTCCATTTCATTTAGCATGAAGGCAGCGAATGCGAAATGTTTGGGCCGATCTTCTGGCTTAATTTCACGTCTCATTTGAATTTTGTAGGCATGTAATCTCAAAAGTTTGCGAAGAACATTTTGCACAGTAGTCTTCGGAATGCCAAGCTCCAAACTGTGGCGGGAAATTGACTGTTTAGGGCTGCGTACACACGATAACCTAAGCTGTTCAACCTTATCATCAGAAGGTCGTGGCCGTCCTGGTGACGTTTTCTTGTCAACATTACCTGTTTCACGGAAATTTTTTACCCAACGAGAAATAACCGCACGATCTGGTACATATTGTCCCGGATACTCCCGCCTGAATTGTCGTTGCACGGTCACTGGAGACTTGAACTCTGCAAACCACAGCATGCACTGTGCTTTCTGCTGCACGGTCGCCATCTCACTGATACGTTGGGACAGATGCCGGGTGATGCGTTCGGGTGTTCGTTACTCCCAAGGTCACTGTGGGACTGTCGTACACCACTTATAAAAACTTTCATCCTTCCCCGACAGTTTGGTGGTAGAATCGTTTGAATACGGTAACAAGTCTCAAAACTATAGTACTTTGAAATTGTATCATTCTTTTTCGATGATACTGTATAATACTATAAGTGCGGCTTTGCTCACGTGTGTTACTCACAGCAGATAATATTTGCTTTAGTTGAAAAACCTCTTTGTACTCCATATAGGCAGTTCAGTCATCAAGTGTTAGAATGACAAAGCTGCTGCCAGTCGAGTTAGCTCTGCAGCAGGATAAGTAGCTATAGCTTTCCACGTGAAAAGCAATCTTAATTAAGTTTGTCTCTGCCACTAACACTGAATTCAACTAGGCCTTATTTATATTCACGGAAAAGTGGACGTTAATTAAATATCTCTAAATGTAAGAGGGTAACCGAATGAAATTATGCAGTTTACGTGGTATGAAGTCTGATTTCTCACGAGCAAAACCATTGGTGATGGTGCCCTGAATAACATACTTGTTTTTCAAAACCTTAACTTGAAGTTAAGTGCCATTAGGTAGTTTTGGCGGGATAATATTTTGCAGAATCATAAAATTATTTGGTGCCCCAACCTTGAGGTTAGTGAGATGGCATATGTGGGATGACGCTGTCGAACTTTCGTGGATAGTGGACGGCATAATACAGTTTTACTACTTTTGAACGACTTCATATAATTGCACTGATTTAATATGTCTTATATTTTTTGTGACAGAATTACATATCTGTATAGCTTTAATGGAATTTGAGGCTAGATCCTTTGGAACAATAGACCGGAGTTACAAGCAACTTCGCAACTTAACATCGAAATTATTATTGAAAATTAAATTTAAAAATAAAATATTACTTTCCTAGGCTCGTAGATGTAGTAGAACAATACGTCTCGATAGAACCGTTGGACGAAATTCCTATTTAAATCACATTTAAATTGTTTCTCGCTGGTCTTGCTTCTTGTTTTCGGATCGTCCGTCTTGAAAGTGTACAAACTAAGTTTTTCCTTATTAACAATTAATTTTTTAATGCTTACGTAAGCATTATTCTGACGCGAACAGCACCTCAATACTGGTTAGAAAAGTATCATCGGCTGATAGAAAACCAATGTTATGCCTTTTCACCCCTTCAGGTGTCGAATTTCCAAAAATCTTAATTTCACACCCTAAATATTTATTTAAGTCTTCAAGTGAAGTGATAATCACGGCGATAGCACGACCAGTCGAAGCAAAATCGATCTTTCATTAAAAATCATACATAACCCCTGTACAGTACTGGGAGTTCGAATTTTGAAAATCGTAGAACTATTTTGCGGCCACTTACCTAATCCTCTTCCTGAAGCATAAATAAACTGAATATCTTGATGGTTTCGATCTATATCGAAGATTTATCTAAAACACCTTCCGGGTCTTTTCACCACCTAAAAGACTGCATTTTGAAAAACCTTTGAATCACATTTTAGACTACTTTATTGCTGTCTCTTGTACGTGAAAAAGACGACAATAGCACGCTGGGTTCAAGATATATCGACGATTAATTGAAAACACATTTAATCCTTTTCACCCCTTTTTTATCTTCTTATGTTGCGAATTTCGAAACTTCGTGAAACTAATTTTCAGGTATTTGAGTGAGCATCAATCATAAACAAAGTTCACGTCGCTATATATAAATGTATGGGATCGATATACATCGATTGTGAATTGAAAACACATTTTACCCTTTTTTAAGCTCTTTGGGGCTGAAATTGAAAAATGTATTTCAATGGTACTTGGGATATTTATAAAAGCATCAATCTAAAGCAAAGAACACTTAAATGTCTTGATTGGTTCGATAGATATGGAGGAATAATCGAAAACACATTCAAAGTATTTTCACCCCCTTGATTAAATAATTTCAAAACGACTTAGAGTCCTATCATGTACATTTGAATACGTAACCATTTAAAGTACAAATTACGACGATAGCCAATTGTGTTTCAAAGATAAAGAGCGATTCATAAAAAAACCATGCTGCCCCTTTTTACCACTTGGGGGTCGAATTTTAAAAAAATCCTAAAACCACTTTTTGGGTATTTATGTAATCAACATTTTGAAGTGAATACCAACAATTTATCCCGAAGGATTCGAGAGATATCGATAGTTAACCGTAAATGCACTTAATGTCTTTTCACCCCCTTAAATGTTGAAATTCGAAAAATCCTTAAATTGGCTAGTGTACATTTTTATGCGTGTCCCATTAAAGTAAAAATCACTATGATATGCCGTCGATAGAGCTTGAACCCGACCGCCTATTATCGTGATATTTACTTAAATAGGTCACACATAAAAATGCATACTAGCCAATTTAAGGATTTTTAACGTTTAAGCGGGTGAAAAGACATTAAATGTGTTTCCGACAACTATCGATATCTTTCGAATCCTTCGGGATAGAGAGTTGGTATTTACTTCAAAATGTTGCTTACGTAAATACCCAAAAAGTAGTTTTTAGGATTATTTGAAATTCGACCCCCAATAAGTAAAAAGGGTCAAAATGTGTTTTTATGAATTTTCTATTCACTTTTAACACAATTGATAATCGTCGTGATTATTACTTCAATTGGTTACGTATACAAACGACAAAGACTAAACTCCAGGACATTTCAAAATTCTTTAATTAAGGTGGTGAAAATTTATAAAATGTGTATTCCATTATTCCTCCGTATCTAACGAACCAATAAAATATATATATCTAAGTGCTCTTTACTTTAGATTGATGATTTTGTAAATATCCCAAATTCCATTTAAATATATTTTCCGAATTCGGCCATAGAGCTAAAAAAAAGTGTAAAATGTGTATAGCGACGTGATTTTTGTTTAAGATTGATGCTTGCTGTTATAGACTACCTGAAAAGTAATTTCACATTTTTTTCGGAATTCCCCATCTAAGGAGGTGAAAAGAGGTGAAAAGTGATGAATGTATTTTTAATTACTCGACGATATATCATAAACCCAACAGGCTATTGTGTTTTTCACGTCCAAGATACACCAGTGAAGTAGTCTAAAATCTGATTCTAAGGTTTTTCGAAATTCAGTCTCTTAGAAGGTAAAATGACGTGGAATGTGTTTTAGATAAATCTTTGATATATATTGAACCCGTCGAGATATTAATATTATTTTTGCTTCAGGGTAATGATTACCTAAATGGCTGTAAATAGTTCTTAAAATTTTTCAAAAATCGAACCCTCACTACTGTTCAGTAGTGATATGTCCTTTTTATTGAATGATCGATTTTGTTTCGACAGAAAGAGCCATCGTCGTGAATTCCACTTCGCTTAGGATATTTGTACAAATATTTAAGATGTGAAATTAAAATTTTTCAAATTTCGACACCTAAAGGGATGAAAAGGGATAATATTTGTTTCCTGCCAGCCGATGATACTTTTTCATAACCGATAAAGATATTGAGGTTCTGCTCGCGTCAGAATGATGCTTACGTATATGCCTAAAAAAGAACTGCAATTTTTTTTATTTTATACGATATCTTAAGAAGAAAGTTTAGTTTGAGAACTTTCAAGGCAGAAGATCCTAAAAGTATGTATACGACCAGCGAGAAATAAATTACACAGCAGTTTCACTTTACAGTTCTCTCGAGGCGTGGTGTTGTACAAGCTCTATGAGCCCAGGAAATTAATATTTTACTTTTAAATTAGTATTAATCACGGTCTATGAAGGTAAAGGTCTTGACACTGAGGAATAAAATGTGACTCCCTTCTTGTCGCCGAGCGCTAGTAGTAATTTGGTGGAAGATTTGTCTTGTTTTTGTATTTGGCTTAGCTTAAAATGTGAAGTTGTTACCGGAATTGCGAGTATTATATCGAAGAAAAAAATGGGAACGTAATCTTTTATTGGAACACATTTTTTATAACAATAAAATTTAATTTTTCAATATTTTACATGTAGATGCACATTGCGACGTTTCTCAAATTTTGTAGAGCACAAAATATGGTTTTTGTTCGAATATGTTCACTAAAACAATAATACACAATATATTCCTTCAGACTACTTTTATAAACAGTTCCACACATACCAATGCATTTATGGACATGGAACATGTATATACTATATCAGCTTACCTTATGAACATTATTTTATGTAAATAATTGCAAAAATGTTAAAACGCGCGATGTAAACAAGACAAATCTTCCACCAAATTACTACTAGCGCTCGGCGACGTGAAGGGTCACTTTCTCTTGCTGAAGAGCATACGCAGTGTCAAGACCTCTACCTCTTAGACCGTGGTATTAATCAATAATTTTGACCTTATTTGGCACAGTTGTTTGCAGCTCCGATCTATCGCTCGGGAGGGTCTGGTATCAAATTAATTTAATGGCTGTGCAGATGTGCAAGTCTGACACACAAAAACTGCAATTTGGATGAAGTTTAAAAGTGTAGAAAGTGAATTATGCAGTCCACTATCTACTGAAGTTCCTCGACAGCAACCTCAAGGTTGAGGCACCAAAATCGTTTATATTCCATCGAAACATTGTCCCGTCTATGCTTAATGACACTTAACTTCCAGTGAAGGTTTTGAAAAACAAGTGTGTTATTGAGGGCACCATAACCAATGGTTGTGCTCGGGGGAAATCAGTTTTCATACCACGTAAACTACGTATTTCATTTGATTACCCTTTTACTTTTAAGAGTCTACAATTACCACACAACGTCAACTTAGCTGTGACTACAAATAAGGCTCAGGCGATGTCGCTGTTAGTGGCAGGGACAAACTTAAGACTGCTTTCCGTTTGGGCAGCTATAGCTACTTATCCTGCCGCAGAGTTACCTGGACTAGCATATTTTTCCTTCTAAAGCTTGATGACCGCGCTATCTATCTGGTGTACAAAGTGGTATCTGCTCTGAGTAATACACGCGAGCAAAGCCGGAGGCGTACTGCTAAGTTATAGTATAATTAAACGTCAGACACTGTCAATTGTCTCTACTAAAGGATTTTATCAAGTTGTAGATCTGTATAAATTGCGTTTCCCTAATATTTTTCCTCAAAAATTAAATTCAGTCAGAAATCAGAGACAGTCTTACATAAATAAACTATCCGAACTTCACGATTATATACATATTCGTACAACGTTGATAAGAAACAAAATGCGTTGCCATTTCAGTCGGACTGTTGAAGATCTGTGTGAGATGTACAGATACAGAAATCTAAATGGTTGTCCACTTCTAGCTTCGCCTACCTGCAGTTCAGACCAATTTTTGAAAGTGTGCATTATCATTTGGCTGTTTCACATATCAAGCTGACCCAAACAAGACAACATCCAGTGTTTAACTGAACCTTTACGAACATACAGTAATATAAGGAGGAGAAGAGATGTGGTAAATAAGTTACATATCATTGAGATCATTATACTCTCCGCTATGGACAGAAATATTTCATCAGTTCTACGGCCTGCAGCTAGTCTTTTCTTCTATGTCATAGCTTAATGTTCGGCGGTTTGTTTCTGATGCACAATATATTACATGAACACTGACCTGTCTTGTTCCAAGTATTCGTACTGACACACAGGTATCTGTGGCATGGTTGACATACTGTTACTGAGTTTCATACGTTTAGATTCTAACGTGTTGTATAGTTAGACAAAAATTATTCATACCGTAGCCATTAGTGAAGACTTAGAAACTTAACGAGTTTTCTTGAAAAGTCAGATTTTCAACAAACTTACACATGCTCTCCTTTTTGGATTAGTCACTGTCTATTTAGTCCGTCTTCGAAGACTCTGAACTAACGGCATACGTACATGAAATCAATCAAGGACTACCTACTACCTTGTTAGATGTGTCACCTCACTAGATCAACAGCCAATGAAAAAGTAGTTGAAGACATAACGTACACAGGGTCGTGGAGTCTAACCGGAAAATATTTGTATTTGAAGAATGGCTGGTGTCCAATCATCAAGGAAGTGAAAAATTCGCGGATTCACTGACCAGTAAAATAACTTTCAAAATAGCGCATGTGCACTTAATAAGAGGTTGTTCAGTGGCACAGTATCTGCCTTTATTTAGTTACTTATTCAGTCTTAAAACGACGCTCTGAATGAGGTTTCAAATAAGTCAAGGGCTTACTATGAATGATACGTGAACTAAACTGTTATTTAAGTTTTGGCACGTGTCCCAAAAAAACCCTGAATATTTCTGGTCACTACTTATTACGTCTGAGATCCAGACGGCAAATTTCCCTCGCGTCTACTGTTAATATTACAGGTCTATGTCTCCGCTCACCAAGTCTACTGGCCACCTGAAGCGAGTTTTACTCCCGCATCTTCTCCAGCTGGAACATACGTAATATTTTACAACTGCAAACACAACTGTCTTACGTGAAGTAATTATTGTTTTACTATTGTATATTTTTGAGATCAAACCTGGCAGATGAACGACCGACTTACTTTTGGAAGGAAATGTAACGGAGATTTTACTGCTCGATAAAATTGCCATGCTGCGATTGTGAGTATACAACGTTGCAATTTCGCTTTGTGTGAAATTCTGACAAATATTTAACTGCTTAGTTGTACACAGAACTAACGGTTTAAGTCGAATGTTAATCAAAGATTTCTTCTATCATATCCAATGAACAGATGACTGGCGACGTCTTTCAGTGGTTGAAGCGCTATAAATATTCGAAATATAGCTTGTTTTGCCTACTGTATTAGCAGGCAGTTGTCTTACAGACGAATGATGTCTTTCATAAAGGCGCCGCCAACCAAGCACTTCGAATATGTTGTAATGAGCGGGAAATACGTTGTTTTTACAAAACTATTTCACATGCGCCCGTAACGCGAAATTACGAAAACAAAACATTTCTGTAAAGGACAGAATGTCATTTTGAAGACACATTGACAATTACAAACATTTCTACGAACTAATATAACATATTTGTAAACATGACCAATTAGGGATGCTGTACTTCAAAATGAACTAGCCGGATGTATGTGAATCTCAGATTGAGACGTGCACTGAACTTTTCTACAGACTTAAAAATTATTTGGGTACCTCTTTAAGTCCCATAGTGAAACGGATCGGTGCAAATCTTGCACGCTAGTTCAGTACTTGGCTCGTTGTGGCGATGCGGAATTTGATAAGCGTTTCAAGGTCGCACTTATACCCTCGTCGCTTCTGAGTCTCTTACACGCCTGGAATAGGTGCACTTCAGTAGGAGACGTATTTCACTAGGAACTGATTATCTTCTGGAAAAATTCGCACTCTGTTTGCGTAACGTTTTCTGTAGCTATTATTGTTAGAGAAATGTTTAAGAAATAAAAATTGTATCTTGCCTACAGAAATAAGGACATATGAATAATGCAGGAACTTCTACAGTAATGTTAGAACCATTTAAGACCTTACTAAATGGTTCCTTTCAGCCAATTTGTATGAATTCCATCACTTTTTAATGTAACCATATTCATGCGAATAGCATCAGTTACGTCTATATTAAAACTTTTAAAATCATAACCAATACTAATATGTATTATTGAGTGGTTATTTTTGTTGTGATTACCTTACAATGTACTCATTTAGTAGCCATTGGTTCAGTAATGGCGTATTTTGACAGAATTTCACTG
Organism: Medauroidea extradentata; assembly: GCA_003012365.1. Classification (NCBI taxonomy): domain Eukaryota; kingdom Metazoa; phylum Arthropoda; class Insecta; order Phasmatodea; family Phasmatidae; genus Medauroidea; species Medauroidea extradentata. The sequence continues at coordinate 352 of PNEQ01093582.1, read as the reverse complement.
CTCTGAATGTTCAGTCATTGATAAATGCGCGCTATTTTCGCTAAAAGTTTTCATGGTAGGTTGAACCGTAATTCTAAACACCTTAGCTCATGTCCACTTCACTGAATGGATGACTGAAAACATTGAACGCCTTGTAAATAAATTAACTAGTGAATAACAGGTGCTGTCAGTAGTAAACGTTTACTGATTTGTCCAGCCAAACCAGAAATTGCTCTTCACAAAAGCTCGTCACCAAAAACGATATATATATATATATATATATATATATATATATATATATATATATATATATATATATATATATATATATATATATATATATATATATATATATATATATATATATATATAT
>PNEQ01093576.1:26436-40451 GCA_003012365.1 Medauroidea extradentata | reverse complement strand
TGTGTGTCAGGCAAAATTGATGACTGCCGTAAAGAAATTTAGAATTAAATAATTTTTGTGACATAAAGATGTAGTAATTTTCTTGAAATTTAAGTTTTTTGTTACTGTTTCATTTGTACAAGATTCTTTCACATTGTAACTAAGCCTCGTGTATGATAGTGCTAGCTGTAAATGTACATGAATTTTTTCATAAGTGTACGGGAATTGTACAGGAATTCTGTGAGCCAACTTGGGTAGACACCCTGTGGATGAGGGAATACCAACATGGCTTCAGAGAAGAATATTCATATGAGATTCAGTTGGCCGGTCTGTTGGAGGACCTGGTGAAAGCTGTTGGTGAGGGAAAACAAGTGGATGCCTGTTACAAGACAAGAGGTTGGTAGGCTGGATAGGAGATTTCCTAAAGGGAAGGGTTCAGAGAGTGAAAGTAGGGGGTACTGTGTCAATTGAGGGAAAGGTCTCTTCAGGGATGCCACAGGAGAGTGTGCTAGGTCCGATATTGTTTACCATAATGGTTAATGATATAGGTTTTGAGGTTACCGGCAGAATAAGATTATTCGCTGATGATTGTGTGCTCTATTCAGTGGTACGCAAGAACAAGTTGCAGGAAGATATTGAGCGGATAAGGCTGTGGACACTTGAAAACAAAAAGAAGAAAAATTTAAAAAAAACTAAACTCAATCGGTTTACAAGTAAAAAGCTAAAGAGCAGGGTAGTCTACAGTTGGGCAGGGCAGGAAATAGGTGAGGCATCTATAAGTACCTAGGAGTAGTTCTACACGAAAATCTTGGGTGGAAAAGCCAGGTTCAGAGACTGGTCGCAAAGGGTAGGAAAGTGCTAGGAATGATGGGTAGGATATTAAGGGGAACCAGCTCGGAGGTGAAGGAGAAGGCCTACAACACCATGGTCCAGCCTGTCCTTGAGTACGCTGCAGCTGAGTGGGACCCCCCATGCTGAGATGGAGGTGAAGAAAATGGAGAAGGTGCAAAGAAGGGCAGCCAGATAGGTGAAGGGTAAGTGGAGAAGGCGGGGGCAGGATGGAGAGGATGAAAGTAGTTTCAAGCCATCTGTGATGAAGGATATGGGATGGAACTTACTAAGGATAGGAGGAGGGTGGAAAGACTGGTTAGGATGTATAAGATAGTGGGATGGGACGGAGGAGGATAGAGTGCACTAGCTGAACATCTAGAACAGGGTGGATATAGGGGTACAGGTAACAAAAGTAATAAGATACAGTGGGTCTGGTGGAGGACGGGGCGGGGACTACTACAGTCGATGCTGGTTAGGATGGTCAGGGAGTGGAATTTGTTGCAGGAGGTGGTGGTGTCGTTGGGGAATGCGGGACTGTTCAGAAGGGCTTTGGAGGGGATGTTGTAGGGGTGTTTGGATACTTGCCCAATAGCAAGACTAAATTATTATTATTATTATTACTATTATTAGTAGTAGTAGTAGTAGTAGAGGCCGGAAAATTTCGCAGATTCAATGAACTGAAGGCTAGAATCCATTGTCCTATGCATACTCAAGCCCCGTTTATTTGTTCATTGTCCGCTGTTTCACCGAGTAGCAGCTAGTGGACAAATAGTCGGGACTTGTATATGCATAGGATATTTGATTCTAACATGCAGGTCATTGAATCCGCGAAATTTTCCGGCCTCTAATTATTAGATATGGCAAGGCATAGAGAAATGACTGATATAGAGATGGGAGTCGCGACACAATTTTGTCACTGCAACAAACTGCGGCCAGTGACACGAATGTCGCAGCTCCAAATAGCTGCGACTTTGTCGCTGTTCAAATTCAGTTACAAACTTTTTTTTTTCCTTCGTCCATGAAGTCAAGCTTTCTCGTAACATAAAGAAGACATGGTGAAGCATTATAATATACTGATTCTACAATTTTATATTATGTAATAGTTTCCAAAACGCATTACAATTGTAAACACATGCCAGAACCGGTGGAATAACAACACAGTCTTAAAATATATACCTATATTTTTGAGATTTATATTCTGCAAATCATTATACTTTAAATTTCTCTACAGTATGGGTGGATTGCAGAGTCACGTGAGGAAAATCTTGAGGTAAATGTGAAACTAAGGAGAACTTGAGTAACTAAGAATTTTTCATTTGCATTGCAGAGTCAGGAAACTGAGATATCACAGTTGAGGTGAAGTGTTACCACAATATTCACGAGAAAAATAATTTCTCTTCATGCATCGACTTGCAAATGTAGCTAAAATGTATATTATTTCCTATTTATTATGCACAAAACTTACATGACAATGATTTGTTAACTTACATTTAGTGTTTTGCATACTGCAAACCTGAAAAAATGCAAAATAAAAAAAATATATAATTGTCGATTCTGTTTATAAAATGGTATCGTAACCATTTTGTTGGATAACAAAAGTGACAGTAAAAAAAACATCGCTTTCAAGTAAAAATGTACGACTGTGAGAAATTTTCATTGCAGAGATGAAAAGTGAGTGAAATCTAAGGAATAACTAAGAATCAATCTCTTACGGTGTCCTCAGACCTTCCTTAAGAATTTCTCAGGCTGCAAATCAATCATGGTGGCTGCAAATTGAGGTTAGAATGCCACATGGGGGAGAGTAATATTCTTATTTTTAATTTATTGGTAATATTTTAGAGGAGGAACATAACCATGGTGTAAATAAAAAAACTGCATTGACATCTACAGCAAAATTTATATTTGTTACACATTTTTACTTGAAAGCGATGTCGTGTTTTATTACTCACACTTTTGCTATCCAACAAAATGGTTACAATATCATTTTATAAACAAAGTGGTTACAATGCCATTTTATAAACAGAATCGATGATTTGATTTATTTTACCTTGAGTCGTTGTAGGGATCAATGGAGCTGTTCAAGTGGCGTGTAGCATATACGCCTAGCAGAGATTCTGTGTCGCTCTTCGAGACGGAAGGAGTAACTTGGGAAAGCTTGTCGCATGTCGCAGCCACCCAGGCGCGGCCCAGTGTGTCAAGCTCATACAGGCAGTAAAATATTGCTATGAAATGTTTAGCCGACTGTTGGCTGTTTTTATTGGATTTTTAGATGCCAAAAGCAATATAAATATTATGAGAAATGTCTATAAATATTAAAGTTCATTCCTGTCACCAAATATTTAATTAAAAGAAAATTTCATCTTAATTTACTCTTTACTCCAACGTACAACAAATTACGCTGCTATCCCTTTGTTCTCAGCCACTGATATTTGTCACAGCAGTATTTAAAATAAATCCATTTATAAATATTCTCATGCTGAAATTCAATGAAAATTATTATAAATGCATGGCAAGCTTCTAATCTGTAGGAACTTACGCTACAAGTAGAGGGTAACAGATGGCAACACACGCGGCCATATGTATCAAAGTATCAATGACACGAGAACAGCTTGTCGCTGTTTCTGCCCTGCAATTTTTAAACACTATCGCTGAAGCGACATGCCATGTCGCAGCGGCAGTATATTTTCCCCATCCCTAGGATACTACATCACAGACACAATCTATAACACAAAGTAATTGCCGCCATCCTAATAGCTAAATATTCACATATGGTTTTGTTTACTGTACAGAATCGTACAAACAATAAGAACGTAACAAATGAACAAATCTTACAAAATGTTGGTTAAATTTTGTAAGGAACGAAAATATGAACGTAAAAATACTATTAAAGTTCTTAAAATAAAAGAACGAAGTTTGGAACTTCGTTCACCTGTCAGGAAAAGAACTCCTTTCTTATGCGTTTGCAAAAATACTAACGAAAGGAACGCATTCGTTGGAATGCGTTCTTTCCGAGTACTGGGTGACAGAACTGGTCATTGCAATCAAAAAAGTTCAGAGAAAATGGGGTAAATATGGACTGGTTGTCAAGATAGCCCCATTTGAACATAAACATTGATAAGTTCTAAAATTACTGTTCGTTACATTAGTTACAAGTACATTGTAATATATAATAAATAACACACTTATCTTATTTTTCCATAGCTGTGTAAAGCATCTGGCCATATTGAGCCCTCCTATTTCCAGTTGTATGCACATTTCATTGTACCCTTATGGCAACTATTACGTGTTTGTGATCACTGGTATGCCTCCAGGCAATTGAAGTGCCTCTGCAACAATCTGATTAGGTAGTGTGATACAAGCGAGAGTAATTGCACTAAGAGGGCACAGATCAATTGATGGTTATTACTGCCCGGTCATAGGAGTATGTGTGTGTGCCTGGCCTGCCAATGCATCATGTATTTGAATTGAGCTGTGTGTCATCTGCTTTATTATAAATGAACTTGAACTGGGATTATCAAACAATCTTCACTATCGTATTCCATTTTGTATTAAAAGATCTGTCAATGTGCTAAGTTAATGATGCCCAGTGAGCCACACATATTTAAAATTAACTATAATGTCTAATATCTAAGTTCGATTGTGATGCATAATTATTATTTTGACATATTTATAAAAGGTAACTAATTTACTAATTTTATGTTTGTACTTCTGTTCGGATTGAGACTGAACTTATGGAAAGTCAAAAGGGCCATCAGCTATGTGGAATTGGTCTTTGAGTTAAATTTTGTGCTAGAGGATAGAATCAGGTCTAATTTTGATCAGCATTTTATTTGCAGGATTTTACTAAGGTAGTTTTTCATGATATGTTTGATAGGAATGACGCAAATCACTGATTTTCCGTTTTGATTTGTGGTTCATTGTTTGTATCTGGCCTCTGGTCATGCTGGCGCCAAGTTGATCACGTGAGACACTTCAGGATACTTGGATTTCCCAGGGTCAGCGTGACGTAGTTATGGTTGTAACTGCCGTTTTAGTTCAGTTTTATATCCATCCGCAAGTGACGCCATTCCAATTTAATTTCTTTTCAGTCTCAATAACCAACATTTGCTCATTCTGTAATGCAATTTATTAATGTTTTGTTAGCCCGAGTCGGCACTTTTGAATTTGTGACAATGTGGTATATAAAAGAAATTGTAATAATTAGAAGCATTCCCTGAGGCCGAGGTATGCCTCCGCACCCTCGTGGGGTGAGCACAGTCATTTTTTCCTTGTCTTTAAGATTGTCTCTTGGAGGAAGGGTGGCTGCGGCCACGTGTGTCGGCTCACTGGAAAATTTTGTAATTGTCTCTGAAGTAACTGAAGTTGTGAATTGTAGCCGCTCATTAGTAAAACATTGCATCAATTAACGAGTATTATTATTATCCATCCACGTGTTCTCGAACCTACAATAAAATAATTGAACCCTAAGATAAGAGACCTTGCCGCTGCATGTGATTCCGTGGAGATATTCTGCTTGGTCAGTACCTGGGTGCTGAAGCCGAAAGATTATGCTGGTACCATTACAGCTATAACAACAAGATTACAATACACAACCATTTTGTTTCATGTCATGCCATTTTTTATCCAAAGCTAATCCTTTACAATAAGATCTCAAAGATCCCACCATCTATCTCAATACATTTGTCAACTCAGTTTGTCTTGTATAGTAACTTTACTTCTGTAGACTTCACACTTCGCCCAACCTCATAAATAATAATCTAAGGGGTTGAGGTGGGAAGACTTGTGTCCAGGAAATGCACTACCACTACCAATTAGGAAATGGAAATGATCCCTTACCTCGTACCAATAATGTGGAGGGTCTACATCATGCTGTAGGTAAATAAGACAAGTGTAGCCAAAGGGACATCCTCGAGTATTTCAGATAATGTACACTGCAAAAATTGCAGGTACCTTGCCCCATTCACACAATCGTCGAAAACAACAGCAGGTCATCCAATGTACCACACCACACATTAATTGAGAAACCTTTTTGAAAATTTGTGTCTGCAGTAACATGCAATTTGAATTGAGGTCAATGGTGAAATCTTTGAGAACTTGTTGTGAAAGCATTAGCACTGAACCAAAAACAACATGGTTGGGTATTGTAATCTTATTATTACAACTATGGAAAAATAAGATTACTGTGTTAGTCATTAATGTATACTACAATTTACTTGTAACTCAACTAAGCAACATGTTTACATTCAAATTGGGCTATCTCGACAACTGTCCCATATTGACCCCAAGTTCATACTATCACCTCCTACAACACTGTCATTTCCTCCCGGAACATCCTGTGTGTGTGTACTTGAATTTATTTTCAGAATTGTTTTACAAGCAAAAATAAATGGAGAATATACATTTTAAGTAGTGTTTGATATTCTACGTTACGGTTCACATTTAACTGTTAGAGGTAGAATAGTTCTTTAAGGTTCTGTTTACATTAGTTAAAGTTATGATGACTATATAATGTAGTTTATTCTCCCAAAATAAGAACTGCATTGTTGAAATTTAAAAAAGAGAAGAATGGCATTTTTGGAAGCGACTATGTGGTTTTGATCAATCCATATTCCCGCAATCCTGATTGAATGGAGTGTGGAGGCATGATTCTGCTGAATTAGCAGACGCAATGTACAAGATCAGTTTATATCTTCATTGCACCCACAACATGTGCAGTATTCACATTCTGTCTGCACCGGCAGAGCCTGCTGCCTGAAATTGTTTCCATTTTCTGACATAACCTTACTTTAGTAATTTATTTCTGTGGGTGTAGGAGCTGCGTGGAGGAAGACATCTCTCATCTTCGGAATAAATAACATATTCAATAATAACACATATACAGCAAGTCTTCGATTTACTCCCTTTGAATTGAACAATGGATGTGAAATTTATTATAACGGACATTTCCCATTTGCTATATTTCGGAAACCAGGAATCATATTTCTGGACAACCTGTACTTCAAGCTACGGTGTGTTAATATGTGTGGCGTGTTGAACTCTTCTGTTGTACACCTGGCAACGCTGCTACACTTCCTTTGCCGCTACACAGCTAGACACCCCCCTTCCTAAGTCTCTACTCTTCCTCTTTGCTTATCAGCTGACAAGCTGTCGCAACGCAAGCGCAGTCACTGAAAACAACATTTTTACTTTTACCTATGAAGGGGGACTCTCAACATTTTCGTGACTGACCAGCTGCCTGTGTCCTTTAGTCGTGTCTCATGTTCGGTTGTACTATTGGGATTGTGTACGGTTCTTCGACAATTTACAATATGTGGCAGTGCGTTACAGTTGTTTATATTGAAATTCTTATTGTTTATTTCTCGTTAAAGATCATATTGTTTATTGTGTGTTAAAAGTTCATATTGTTTGCACACATTTTTTTGACCAATGAAAATGGCAACCACTTCAACTAGTAAAAAACTTAAGTTTGGTAGTGAAGATGAAGATCATTAACTTGTTGAGCTCCTTATCATATCTAGAATTAATGTGCTTTTTATTATTTTTTGTAGTGGTTTAGATTTTTCCTCACTAAAAATAATATTCCAAATTTTAAACCTGAGACAGTACTTCAAAAAATTGTTAATTTCTTATTATCATGCAGTTTTATGCAAGAACTCATGGGCAGGTCAACAATAGCATCAACATTCGGTATGTTAAAAACACTTGGAATAAATCATCACGCCGAGACATCTATCACAACTGAACAAAAAACCTCTGGAATACAATCTGAAACATCCATGGTTTCAACCTAAATAAAAATAAGCTTGAGATGATGTCACTTAAGATAATCTGATAGGATAATTTCACTTCGAAGATGTTTTTTTAATAATAAAATTAATGAAATCAAATAACGTCCCTCATCTGTAAATTCAATGTAGCACAAAATACATAATCTTAATCATTGCAGACAATACTTCTAAAATTTAAATAGAACAGAAAAATTGTCAGTTCTATGAAAATATTTTCAAAACCGATAGAGATAAGGAAAATTTTACAGATAGTACATACTGTATTTACTACGTTTTTAGTCTAACATTTTATTCCAGATATTTTTAGTCTTATGAATTTCTCCCCTGCTACTCACCATTTTAGAGATATTATGACAAATGTATACATTTTTGCAAGATTCAGAAAACTAACTCTACTTCGTAACTAACATACGTCAATATTGGAAAGTATGATTTAGGTAATTAACGGACTTCTGCATTACGGACACTTTTCGGGAACGTAACCTGTCCGTTAATCGAGGACTTACTGTAATTTTTCAACGCCCACAAAAAATTTTCCCAAGCACGACTGAGATAGAAGGCAGCCTAACCATTTGAAAGTTTAAAATGTTTCAGAAAGACATGTGTTCAGCTATCATTCAGTTGAGGTTCCACTTGACGTCTGCTACAATATGGATCATGTTACATTCCAAGCTTCACCCATAATCAGTGACAGCCAGTACGGTAATAGAAAACAATGAGTTAAAATTTGAAAACAATGTCCATTTATTGTGCAGTAATACTACACTGAAATCAACATTAATACCACCAGCAGGACACTAACAAAACTTAAGGATCAACATTACATTAATAACTTAAATCTGTACAGTAATCTGCTGATAATTTTATTACTAGCCAGAAACTAATATTGTAACAAATGAAAGCTTTGATTTCTTTTAAAAAAGTTACACAAGTTTCATAACTAATGAAAATATGTAAACAGTAAAACCCAGCACATGCAAACTTCACATTAGTAGATATGAATATCAAAAGAGACTGACGCAGCAGAAGTTCAATGGAAATGCTCTAACTAATCGCAAGAGCATCATTCTGTAATTCATGGGTCAACTGGGTCTGCAGGTTTGAAAGTTTATTTTTCAGGACAGATATTCCCATCATGACAATGTTTTCTGGACGCAGGGCTCCAGCACTCTCGACATTGAAGTAGAACTTGTTCGGTTTGGCTTCCCATGTATATGGTGCTTCATCTGCACAAGTGAAACACAACAATGTATATACGTACATCAGTACATCAACACCATGCAATATTTTGCATAAAATGTACATTCATTCATCATATCACATTAACAAGTTGTCAAGCAAAGTTAATCTAAGATTTAGCATCATGTAAAAAAAAACTGTATTAGTTATACGGGGGCTGCGGTGGCCGAGTTGTCAAACCACACACTTTCCACCAAGATGATCCAGATTCAATCCCCAGATTTTCACATGTGAGAATCGTGCCACATGATGTCGGTGGTGCGGTTTCTCGGGGATCTCCCGTTTCCCCCGCCCTTCTCACTCCGGCACTTCTCCATTGTAGGACCTTATTCCATGTCATCCATCAGGGTACACAGATTGCATGTGGAATTCCTATCATAAAATCTGTATTATTAAGTGCGCTACCTTGACCCTCACGTATCCTCCTCACATATTTATTTACATTTTAGTAAAAATAAACTACATTTCTAACACACATTACGTGAAGCAACTCTATAACCAAACTATTATTGTTCCGAAAACCATAATAAAACAATAAATGTAATGATTCATATTCAGTCACTAGTATATTGTCAAACCCTACTTTCATCAACTTACACTTTACAAAAACAGCAAATTCAAGACAAAACTCTTGGCAACATTTCAAAAAATTTTACAAATATATGGGGAGCGAGAGCTTGTAATGTTCTGCCATTTACGAGAATGTCTAAACATGGAGAGTAAAAACGAAACATTTGTTGAAAATATGGCCAACATGAAAGAATGTGTAAGTAGGGTACCAACCCCTCTTTTCTTCACACACACACAGCTTGCACAATACACAATAGGTATACTATTTTCCCCAACGCCTGTTCTTTCCTCCCTGCTATGCTCATGTACCAAGATTACTTGCCAGTCCTACTCCTCCTCCTTAATTCCAATGGCTACATTCTAACACTCCAATTTCGTACATATAGCAACAGAAGAGACCATATATATGTACAGCAACAGATGAGGCCAATAATAGCACAAGTTATAGATCCCACCCAAGTCCACTTGAGAGGTCTCTTCCAACACTCAAGAATTACCACATTCTGCAGAGTACAAGACGAAATTTCCAACCAGGTGTAAATGATTTCTTTAAAGCAGCTTATGTATTAAAATGCAACAAATCTAAATCTACCATAAATAAGAGCAATAGTGGTATGTAACTTTTTCTACACGATAGTTAAATGTGCACTTATTCAAGCACAGTACCGGTGTGCCACGTTCACAGGCCATTTTTTTAAAATGACAAACAGGTTATCTAATACTCCTAGAAAAATGTACAAAAAATCAAATATACCAGTATTGATATTTCAGAAATGATACATTTTCTACCACGATACACTGAAGCTGAACACTGCATTTTTTCGGATATCAACAAGAAAAAAAAACTGTTATGAGCACAATACTAATTAAAACTTCAAGTGTATTTGAGTCAAATATTACGGCAACAACACAACATTATCACCTTGACGGCTGTTGTTCATGAGAAGCTTGCAAGCCTCAGATTGCACACAATCAGTTCAAGTTATATAACAAGAGTTTTGTTTTAGCTACCAACAAGGGTCAAGCAATATAGTACCAGTACTATGTTTGGTCTAAACGTCTACTAATACTTCATCATACTTCGCTTTCTATTAAACTGGCTGGTTTAAAGCTAAAATCACCACATGTATGCATGGTCAGTTTCAATAAGCTAGTACTATAACGTGTTTCAAATTACATTTTATAAACAAACATTGTGAACACTTTCAGGTGTAACACTAGCACAGACATACATCCTTTACTATATTTGAGTTGCAACACTTTATAAAATTTTCATGAACTATTTTATTTAAACAGTACTGTATATACAGTACTGGATCCTCATCATTTTGTGAGATGAGTAAAGATGGCTTATGCCATCCCCCAGTTTTTTATTTATTTTTTTTTTCCAGAATTTTAATGTAAGACAAGATAAATACTGTACTGTGTAAAAAATAGTTCATACTGCTGTAATATTAATTTTGTTTTAATTTAAGAATTAAATGTTTGCTATGGCGAAATCTGTATTTCTAAATTATGTCATTAAATTTTACTCGCCATTCAAATTTCATTTAAGCACGCATACACACACACACAAACACACACATAAACATTATAAGTACACACTACAACAGGACACTCTCTAGCTTTCGTAATAAAATAACATCAATGACTTTCTCTCCGCCAATAATTGGTTAAACGTTCATTAAAAACTGAATCAATTTCTTCTAGGCAGATACAATTATTTTTCCCTAACTTTCTTAAACAAGGCGGGACCAGCCTGCCGCTCCTTTGAAATACTGCATGTGGCACATGCCTCCTCTAGATCAGGCACTGACTTTATAAAGTTATGGTTTACAATTCACCACTGTAAGCCAACATGGCTGACATTTAAATATAACACAAATAATTTTTTTAGAACATTACAATATACAAGCACTGCAACAAATATTGCACACGCACTGGAAATACAAATTCATTCTGCATTACACTTTAAAACTAATATGTGCATAAACTACAGTACAACTGTTTCAGCAGTAACACTTACGTTGGTCATCTTCCAATTCTGTATATTCACTCTTGGGCCATTCTTCTGGCTTAGGGAACAGTGTGTGCCTCATGGCATTGTCAGGGTCGTACTCGAAGCAGACTCCGGCAGTTGGGTTCCACTTAGCATGCTCTTTACCAAAACCTTTCTTTGCATACGCCCTTAGCTTCAGTTCCTGACCCTTTCGCAACTTTATTATAAGAATTTCTGAAACACACACAAACTGTGCAATTCACATATAAAGTGAACATTAGTTGTTTTTATTAAACCAATGACTTTCCCCAACCCAAATTTATCACTAAACAAATAATTTAGAGGTTAAAAAAAATTAATATCTTCCAGTAATAACTTTTTGGAAGAAACACCGCAACACTTATATGACAAATGTTTGTACAAGTACTCATTGACTGGCAAACACCAGTAGCTCTAATTCTTTATGAACTGTAAATACACACAATAAGACATGAAGCAGTAAAATTAGTTGTTGACAACGTTAGATGGAAAATTTATATTGCAATCGATTTATGTGTGCTTTACGTAGGAAATAACACAGCTGGTACACTGCAACGGGTGTTCTTACCTGCTCAGCATTAAATGTAATCAGTGAGAAGTATTTGTGGAATTTCACAAACCTAGTTATCAAAAATTTTAGTGTAGAGCAAACCCTTAGTGTGATTTCTCAGTACAGTACATGTTCTCTTAAGAAAATCAGTAAGAAGTATAACCAACTTCTGTTATATGCAATAATTACTGGCATGAAAGCTGCAGATAAATGAAATTTTTTTTTTTTTTTAATTTAAGCAAAATATGCTTTTTTTAACAGACTAGTCATTGTTAAGTGCAATGTCATACATTTTTGTGATAATTTAAGAGCCAAAGCGTTGCAGGGTACTGCTATATGGCACTAGTGTTGGCTGAGGAAACATAATTTAATAATAATAAGCATATCAATTTTGGCAAAAAAAAACTATCAAAATTTTAGTTTTCCAACAACTTTAGGTAAACTAACCTAGTGTGATGAGATACCACCCAACTGAAGAAGCTCGGAAGTAACCAACTTACTAAGAAATGTTACAAATGCATCAACTAATTTCCCTCAAACTGTGTGACTGCCAGCCTGATGTGTTTAGTCTCGAACTGTTTGCGTTTCTTTTGGCTGCTTCTCTCTACCCCTGTCAATCATTCTAGGACTAGTGGAATAATTCAAAGCTCAAGGTCAAGCAGTGTTGATAATGAAGGACAACTGCAGGTTAACTCCTCTTCCTAATTGTATTAACACCGAGGTAAAACGATAATTTTAATTAGAAGTGAAAGTGTGCACAGTGATTCGTATCTGCCCAGCCTGACTTTCAGTATGAGCTGCTGTCTCAGCAGATGTCTTGATTCTGTTGCTGCTAAACCTCTTTCGCTCTCGTCATGTACATTTTGCACTTCTCAGAGAATTTAAACAAGGTAAAGTTTTGTATGCTCTTCATTCCTCCCTATTCCTTTGTCTTTCTTACCCACACCTTTTACCACTGTTATCAATTGGTGCACTTCTCCACCCCTCTCCTTTTCCTTATAATAAAGAATTCTTGGGAAGTGGGGTGTCTGCTTTTTCACATGCGGTTTCAGCCATTCCATAGCAAAAGAAAGTTCCCTTAGTTAACTGCCACCTTCCAGATTTATCTTTTATTCCAAGCTTCTGTAGCAATGTTAACACTACATATTTGGCTTCACAGACATAAATAACTGGGTTAGAAACCAATTAAATAATTTACTAACTGAAACATTTTCTGTTATGACATAAAAACTTATACTAATGCATGGACAGAGAAATAATTAGTAAATGAAACACCCAGGTACAGGCAAGAACAGGCCAGTGGCAGATCAGCAAGTTAGTTGTCGGGTGATATATTTAATGTGTTGTTGCAGCTTCGTACAGCCACTGGGTCAGTTGGAAATTTATAAGGCATTATAAACTTCAGTTTAATATACACATGTGCGGGTGCACATACATACATAATAATTATTTAGGCACGAATACTATCATGTGTAAACTTCATATTTCCCCAGTTATTACAGAAATTTATTTGATTAAGTTAACATGGTTCAATAGTGTTTACATGTGAACATTTAAATGCATTGTTTTGTGTTAAAAATATGGCATGGTCAAGCCACAGAAAGGATGATCAGACGAATAAAGAGAATGTGGGAAACGGCTGCTAGGCTACTAATTACTAAAACATGTAGACAGAGATGCACAAGTACTGTCCTTACAGAATCATACTTACAGGTAGGAGAACATAAAACACAGATGGGTAACACATTTTTCGCGCGGTTGCTCAGTTGTGACACTTTGCTGGCCAAGCCAGCTTCCTTGGACAGCAATTCACCCCCTTCACCGCTAAATCGCTATACTTTCTTTCCCTGCTAATAATCATATGTTTAACTCAAAGGTATAGGACTTTTGCTTTACATGTATTGAGAAATTGCTCTGCGTTTCATGGCAAGCAGTAATGTAGCCAATAAAGTGTGTTGTAAAAAACTTTCAACCTAAAGATGTTATCTACAATGTATAGGTACTCGTTAAATACACAAGC